>JAFFZH010014697.1:121583-150132 GCA_018420115.1 Euura saliciscinereae
AGTAGAGAATTCTGATATATCGCAAATATCATTTTTCAAGATGATTTTAACGATCCATCTGCAATCATATCGCACTGCAATTCCTTCGATGAATCATTCTTCCTTTTCGCGATCCCTCCGGTACACATCCAAAGACTTCCGCCTCAATGATTCACGCATTCAACCCGGTCACCATCAATCCTGGTACCCTCACAAATATATATTTCCTTGAGTCAGAATTCCTTTGCAAAGCTTATTTGCGATTTTGAATTTTGCAAGTCTAACTTCAGATTCGTAATCAGTCACCCACCAAAAAACGTTCGAGTACCAATTTTCATCAGAAACGAAATGTTTTTAGTTTTTTTTAAGCATATCGAATACGACAAATGAAAATTTCGCAAAATTGACTTCAGATTCGTGATTAGCGATACAAAAAACCATACGGTACCAAATTTCATTCAAATCAAAGATATCGTTATTTTTATTGCATTTTTTAGAATATTTCGAAAAGTACTGAACCGATCGAAACCAAAATCTAATTGACAGCTCGACTGTCGTCACTAGACAAATCAATCAATTATTACGTGGCTATTGTCCGTTCATTATCATTCTAGACAAGTACAAGTTTATCGTTATTAAATCGAATATTCGCGTGACAATGAAGTAATTGCGATCACTTCATAAATAAATGTTATTCATACTATTATCACCATCCAGGGCCAAAAACTCCTCGATAGCCAAAAACCGCTGCGAGGTGTACGACACAGAAATTAATCACGCAGCGACTGCAGAGATGCTTTCGCGATGCGTAGATGATACCCACCTACCGCACACGCACTCACGTGTCTGTCATTTGGCGAGAACCTGATTGTGAGGCTATCAACACCCAGGTACTCGATACCTTCGACTACTACGGTGACACGTTTAAACCGATCCGCCGCATATCGTATATCGCGTTTCGTGATGTGGCTGATTAATTGCGAACGATAGGAACGAATAACGCCAAATTGATCCGCGAGGCGACGAGGCTGACTCGTTATTAGAGAATTATCCATACCTCGGGACCGTCGCTCTTTCGGCTTATACATATTAGCGATCCGTATTAACGTTACTGCGTAATTAATAACGAGAACGTGGCTCGTCATTCTACAGTCATACTTACGCGACGAGTATCTTAATCACCGAATCATGCAGCCTATTCGCAGTCCCCCCGCGAGTTTTAACCCCGCGGACATTGGACTTGCGATCTCGCGATGAAGAAACGTCGTCTTAACCTTCCCCTCACGTTGAAAATATAGATATTCGTGCGGTATACCCGTAAAGTCACTGTTTTTAGTACGAGACGAAAAGTTACCTCACGCGCACGCCACATACAATATTTTTTCCGGTGGGGGCAATAAAAGCCACTTTGAAGCTTACTGCAGTAAACAGATATTTATGTGGCGTGCGCAGAAAGTAACTGTTTATTCGGCAAGGTCATGTTTTTCGTACGAGCCGTTGGTTTTACCTGGCGAGCCGAAGGCGAGCCTTGCAAAGCAACGGCGAGTGCTAAAAACATAACCTTGCCGAACAGTTACTTTCTGCGCGCGCCCCATACAATATTCTTACGGAAAAGGCATTAATAGTCACTTTGACGCCAGTTGAGTTCCGCACGAACTGCGTATAGGAGCTGCTGTAAAAGGTAGTAGAGAGGGGGTATCCTGCGGTATAAAGACTTTATTCCGCAACTTTGACATGCGCACTTCGAACTGCGCATCAAAGTTGCGGAATAAAGACTTTATACCGCAACTTTGAACTTGGCGGTATAAAAGTCTTGGCGTCAAAAAGTGACTTTTTAATGCCTGTGCCGTAAAGAAGTCTTTTTGAGGCAGTTAACTACGGAAGCTCAAAGAAAGGCAAGAAATTGTTCAAAATGAAATTGAACCAACAAAGAAAATAAATACGCAGGAGTTGAATACAGCATGAGTGAATTACACTTAGTACAGTTTTTAAGATAGTTGTACAAAGTGCCAACTGTATGGATCGAAAGCAGGCGTTGAAAAGTGACTTTTTGAGGCCTGTGCGGGATAAAAAAAGACTAAATTCTATGAAAAAAAACACTCTTTCTTTTTTAAAAGAAATGCTGAATCTACATCTAAGTACGATACATTACTGTTATGTGATCTGAATTCATATAAATTTGTTCTTCTATCTTCTATCTTCTATCCGAATTTCTATAAATTTCATTAAACAAAGATGAATCATCTTGTTTCATTGACAACATCTCGGTATTTTCCTAGAGCTCTGAGTAAGTAATGCGTCTCTACTGTTCTCGAATTTCGTCAACCATTCATTTCGCTTGTCTTGCGAAAATTATACCTAAAACAGAGAATCATAAGACACTCGACGCCGGGGGTGGAAGTAAGGTTCGCGGCTTCACGGTTCGAGCAACATTTGGGACATAATCAGGATGCTACAGAATACAGAAGGATGAGATAAAAAGTAGAATTTTCCCGTGCACAGAGAAAGTTTCTACTCCCCTGAAACTTTATACTAATAAGCTTAATTTATAATTATATTTCGTCACGTTTCAAGACACTTTGATAAACTCATTCGGTCGTAGAACTTTACCAAGAATAATTTATTCCAAGCTAGAAAGCAGCACCGGAGCTTCTCCTCCTAATTGATCCCCGCCTCTCTCCTCCTCTTTCTCTCGAATTTCTTCTCTTACCCGCGTCTACATCGGAAATTTTTTCTTCCCTCGAAATCTGCTCCAAGTTTGATTATCCCAATTACATTATCGAATAAATATATATATATATATATACCTATTCATTATCATCGACTCGATTTAGACTCTACCTTTGAGAATGAGGCACAGCTGTGTTCACCGAACCTACTTACGAACAATGAATGCATAAATTGAAGTGGTTTTGGAGCAGGGACGTCGCGTTCTTGGCATAACGTTCAAAGTTTGGATCGAGTCCAATTCTATGACAGATTTCTCATTCTCTTCTATCGTCACTTTATTTTTATAGAATTGCAGCAACAAGTGCCGCGTGCGGTGGAATAAAGCGGCCATTCATTCCGTTCAATTTCTTCCCTCCGTGTATTTCATCGGTTTTTCGACGTTACTTTTACCAACCGATGCTCCGCTAGAAATTAGATTGGGAGTTATCGCGGGACCACCCATGAATTGCGTAATTTTTATGGTCCGCGTTCAGACAATTCATCGCCAACGCTCTTCCGGTCCTGGCTAGTTAATTGATCCGAACATTAAACACAACTGTTGATTGAAAACCGTTTTGGAAATTTCAATGGAATAAAACTCGCGACGATTCGTCATTGCGACAACAGTTCATTCCGCGACCCCGAACTATAAACAATACACCTCACACTGTCTAAACAAAATCAATCTCTCACGGTGCCGATGACGCTTTACCTTCCGCTGCTGCAATAACTTCTTGAAAAAAACGTCAAAAGTGATAGAAAAAGGAAATATAACCGAAATTCGAGGTAAGACTCGGGGGAAATATTCGCTTCGTGTAGAAATTCCCCCCCCCCCCCCCCAGGTTCTAAAACCCTGTTGACAGTTGTCGCACGTCAGTTTTACAAGACGTTTGGGTCGTTTCCTCTAAAATTCATGCACCCTCATAAAAAGCTTGGTTATCTATCTTCTGTCTTTTGTCTTTTGTCTTTTGTCTTTTGTATTCTTTCTTCTGTCTTCTTTCTTCTGTCTTCTTTCTTCTCTCTTCTGTCGTCTGTCGAGTGTCGTCTGTCTTCTTTCTTCTTTCTTCTGTCTTCTGTCGTCTGTCGTCTGTCTTCTTTCTTCTGTCTTCTGTCTTCTTTCTTCTTTCTTCTTTCTTCTGTCTTCTTTCTCCTGTCGTCTGTCTTCTTTCTTCTGTCTTCTGTCTTTTGTCTTCTGCCTTCTGTTTTCTGTCTTCTTTCTTCTGTCTTTTGTCTTTTGTCTTCTTTCTTCTGTCTTCTGTCTTTTGTCTTTTGTCTTTTGTCTTCTTTCTTCTGTTTTCTGTCTTCTGTATTCTGTCTTCTTCTTCTTCTTCTTCTGTATCTATAAACGAACAAGTGGCATCAACGCCCAGCCCAAATCCCTTGACCTAAAGACTTGAAATTTGGGCAAAATGTTCCCTTGCCTTCGTAAACACCTACTAAGAAGCGATTTTTCGAAGTTCTACCCCCAAGGGGGTTAGAAGTGGTAAAAATGGTTTTGTGAAGTCATCGATATCTCAGTCCGATGAGATATAATATTCAGTTCGTCTTTGCTTCAAATGGTTGCTCATTCAAATACCTGAAAAGTAGTTTGAGCATTTTTTAAAATTCGACTCCTAAGGGAATAAAAAGTATGATTTTGATTGAATTCAGCACTTTTCACTGCTAGCTTCGATTTCATCCGAAACCGAAGACAGCGCAGTTCGAGGTGCGTGTCGCGGGACGGTTTTCCGCCGTTCAGACAGAGGCCGTATAACGTCTTGGAGGGGAATAGCTCGCCTTTTAATCGGCCAAACTCAATTAGCCACTATTTGACTCGGCGACATTTGAACCAGTTAAGTGATCGGTTAATTAATTGGTCCGAACCGAGTTTAAAGAGTGCGAAGTTGTCTCGCGTCGGGCAGGAAGCTCGCTTCCGACTCCATGTTTTACGTCACGCTTCGGTCGAGCCGGTGTTATTTTCTCGGTGACTCGGTGAAGTCGATCGTATTAGGCTGCGGGTTCCTGGTGAACAATAAGCTATCAACGGATAATCGTGTGATTTGTAGTCGCGCGATGTACGTACAGACATATAACTATACGATCGGGATCTAAACTTCGATAATGCGCAGCGCGTGCGGTTAGGCGCGATGTGCAGTACGGACCTACGGACCTACGGACACGGCTCCCCGGTTCGCTCGCTCTCGCCTGAATATTGATTCCCTACCTGCGGTCGACCAGCCCTGACACAGTTGGCCGGAGTCATACGACGATTCTCCGTTCGCGGCCGGGTCACTCCTGGACCCAGACGCAGGTGCAGGTGCAGGTAGGGATGAAAATCGGAAGGTGACTCCAATTAAAGTTCTTCGCGCTTTTGTGCCTTGCAAAAAGAGAGGCTCACCGCCCGTAGGGGATCACATCGCGAATTTTAATTACCCGAAAAGGGTGACTGCTTTGCGGAACGCGCGCCCGAGGGGGAATGGGGAGAAATGATGCCATTGCATTTCCCGGCTTGGAGCGTCCCCCGTGGGCAATGAAAAAGTAAATATGAAGTTAGGCGAGGATGCGGATATAAACTCTGCGCTTTAGCTTCACCGTGATCCAGAAAATCTTTGAGACTATATACCGGGATACGTTGGGATTTGGTATATCGTTTGTTGCAATAAAGTTGCACTCGCTGGTTTATCCGGTAGTTGAATAGCTCTGAGCATTTGGCTTTCAGGGTTTCTTTTGTCGGTGGATATGCTTCACTGTCTTGGAACGAGTCGGACAGATATTCGAAGAATCCAACGCAGAAAATATCGATAGGAATTTATTATTCACATTTGAAAATGTGAAAGAGAATTTTCGAGACCTTGTTTATGAGAGAATATTCAATGTTTATTCTGCTTGGAAAAGGAAACACTCTTCCGCCCCTATGAATGCCCTTTATCTAATAACCCGGATGGAGGGATTCAGCAGTTTTGTCGGAAAAAGGAAAACTTTCCACGAGGCAGAAACGCTGTAAATTTTGACTACTGTACAAAAACATTATTCGAGATAAGAGAATTCATCAGTAGCTAGTCAGAAAATGTGTCAGAATTTGTAGAACCTTGTCGTCATCGAATATGGCGGAGTTTAGCGTTGTTTGAACTTTGGTTTGTTGGGTCGTCAGAGGATGGAACGTTGACAGAGTGGAGGAGAACTCGCCTTTCGCAAATATCGAGATCCTCTTCAAGCTGAGTAAAGAAATTAAAAAGCGCGACACGCTGAAATTGGGACCTTGGGATCACCGGCTATTCTGAGCTTCGCAGAAGCTTCGCAGAGCTTCCAGACCGCATTACGATTAAGCAAATGAATTGCGAGGGCGCACGCAGCGCCTATCTGGTAATTGAACGCCTTTAGTTTCAATAAAGAAATTTTACAGCCAAGGCTTCAAGGATAATTGCTCGATCATCAAATTGCCGGTTAAATTACCATCTATGTTTACCCTCGCCTCGTTCGCCTCTCAGATCTCGACTTTGATGGACGCCATTCTGCCCCGTGACGTTGTTACGCCCTAGACGAGTCCGCTTGGCTATCTGATAATCGTTACGGCTCGAAGGTCGGTCGAAACCTTACAAATTCTCTACCGACGTCGAAGATTGCCAGAAAAATTATCAGGTTACGCGCGGTGTTTAAAATTCTCCGTATCCGTTTGATCTGAAAAAGTGGCAGATCACCCATTCAGTGGTTCCTCTTTGCCTCTCAGCCCCGAGGCTCCGCTCTTCCTCGACGACGTCGCGTTGCCCATTATTTTTCCGAGTTTTTGATCGTCCCCGGGGACTTTTGGGGTGGCGGTGCTCCGGGTACTTCTTTTTCATCATCTTCCTCTTGTTTGTAAATTTGATCAGGGATCCGCGAGCCCCTCCTACCCCGAGTTAATTCTCCCGGTGGCTCTTCTTCATCTGCGAGAGGTGCGGGCGTAAGAAACTCTTTGAATACAAGGAACACGACGTGTGTTCGCGGTACTTCGGGAAAATCATCAGAAGAAATTAGCGCTGATCATTTTCCCAACAATTGTAACCAGCCGTTGCGAATAATGTTCTTTGATCAAACCTCGAAGTAGATTTTGATGAGAGCGGCTGCCTTTGTGGTATGAGAGGGCGCGAATCCCCTCGAGTAGCGAGGAAAGTGGAAAACTCCGAGCAGACGGGGTTCACGTGATGGTACGTTTCTTGACGTCAGAAGCAACCCTGAGCTCAGGTCGAGGGAAGGGCGCGGAAGTCTAGACTCTAGACATCACCTTTGTTCTGCGAAACCGAACGTATCTGAAACACCAAAAGTAACGTTATTCAATATCGAGGACAACAATTCTTACGGAAGGGTGAACATGAAGAGCTGAATGAGCTAGCAGCCATAGTAAAAAATTTCTATATCGTCATGTAGTACATGCATAATATTTCACATATATATTTCACAAACTTCACATTTGGCTTCACGAGGTGAACTACTTCTGAAGTCCGGTGTGCAACAGCGTGTAAATTCCCATTAGACTTTGTCTAGTGAGCTTAGAATCTGATTTACGCCATCTTTCAGAGTGGTTCGCTATCTTGTGATCGTTGTGGATGAAGGCACGTTGTTCACGGGTGCAATTGAAGAAGCATTCGCAGTGCTGTGAGTCGTTAGGTGGGATCTCTGCATCTTCTCTTTGTCATTTCGCTACCCTCTCCGTTACTCTTTTTATTAAATCTGGTTAATTGTGTAACAGTGGCGAGAGCGTGCTTTTACCATTCATGAAATGTGTCTGGCTGCCATATAATTTCTCCATAAATTACTCTCCACGGTCGTGCTTTCATTTTTATTCTTGATAGCGAATTCAACTTCAACTTTTCTCTTCGACTTCAACTATTTCTTCCCTTTTACCTCGACAGGCGTATATTCCCATATATACTCCTTTTTCGCAGTGGTAGGAGGACTTTCTTATTCCATTTGACGTCTGTGTTCTCGATGCCCGTATCCTGCCCGCCCGCCATGGGAGCTCGAGTGACATGCCTTTTTCCGCTCTTTACATTTCGCTCTTATTTTTCTCCGTATTTTTCGCGAATATATTTGACGAACGAGCGACTTTTACGGCGGGAGTACGAAATGGCTGCTTTTGCTGAACCATGAAATTGATGGTTTTATCGTTCGTAATTACTGCAGGGAGCCGTTTTAAACCGACTACAGGAAATCACAAAGGAACTTTTGTCTCCAGTTGCTTCAGCAAATTTATTCCAGTCGCCCGAAAGTATAATACCCGACAAAGTTATACCACAATTTGGCTGAATCCGAATGCAAATTTTCTTCGCCGAAGAAAATTGTCGTTCTCAAAAGTATCGAGCAACAGATGGTGCGTACATCACACCTCGCGGGATCTACAACTGAAGGGTGGCACGGCAAAACGGTGTAAGTGCCATCTGCGCCATCTCACAGTGTATGTAATGGATTTTTTTTTCTTCCAATTCAATATACTGAACGCGTAATATTATTTTATTTAATCTTAGTTATTATCAGAATCAGATTTGCCGAAAGTATTTCAGAATCTATAATCGTGAGAATTAACAAACTGAAAACTAATCAATTACCAAGGGAATCACAGTTGATGATCTTCGAATGGAAAGATAAAGCCCACATTGAAATTCAAATATGATAATTATTCACTTACTAGTAAAAAAATTGTAATCCATATAGTGGTATTGAATTTTTGAATTATGTGTTTATTTCGTTGGTTCAGAAAGGAAGTTTTTTTTTCGCGGTGTTCATTGTTTATTTCTCTGAGCTGTCGTTTTTTTTTGGAAATGTTTGATGAAAAACATCTAATATCGATGTATCGGACTAGTGTTCGTACTGTTCTACTATCTTTTCCATCGAAATTTCACGATATTGTACGAAAATTATGTTCATTTTGGCACTTACACCGTTTCCAATCCCTCCCTCGTCCGCCATTTTGCCCCGTAATATTTGAAAATTTATACGAATTTGGAAATCTATAACCGAATCTTGTTCATTAAGGTTCAAGCTTTGGATTCATATTTTTTTCATAATTTTAGCATCGTAATTGCGTTTTTAATCAGTATCCAAAGTAAAAAGAAAAATTGGCACGAAACGTGGCACTCACACTGGCACGAAAAAAATCGACTTTCGCGAACCATTTTCTCGAAGACAGATTGCTGTATTGAATCGATGCTCGCGCCATTTGAAAGAGCTCAAAAAACTCTACAAAGTATTTTCTCAGATTAAAAAAAATTAACTCATAGAATTTTGGGACAGTTTTTTTGCTCTGCTGAAACATTATTATGATGGCACTTCAACTTCTCATATATTCAACCGAATATAAATTTCCAGTCGGAAAAAAGTCGAGTCTCGGCTGCAGATTAAGGAAAGGCGAAAAAAAAAAATTCCTCCATCTCTTGGAGAATATTAGATAAACCGGTGGCTGCTGCAGGGATGCAGAGGCTTTGAGATCGGAAAAAACATTTTTGTGCCAATTATGTGCCTGGAGCTACTTTATTTTTTCATTCGGAGAAAACGAAAGAGCGGCAAAGGCGGACCTCGGGTAATCCAGGATCACCCGAAAAGCCAGAATTCCACCAATAACTATGGCAATCGAACCTCTTGCAGGCCGCGGCGCGCGGTTCACCCTCGTCACCGTAGGCGAGGGGTGGCGATGGAATCTCAGAAATATGTCTGTTAGCCGACATCGCGTGCCGCCACGTCATTTCCGCTCTCCTCGCGACAACCGAGCAGTTTTATTGCGGCTTAAAATCGATGAGGAACGATTATTGCGTACCGGAAGTAGAAACGGAAATCGCGGTATTTTTTTTAGTCTAACAAGAATTTTGACATAGCCAAGGTGATTTCGTCACGATGATTACAACGATCCGGTGAAACGTTTCGAATAAAATATATCCCCCGATGAGAGTCTTCACAACCCTATATCTCCAACGGGGAGTGATTCAATTTGTCTTCTTTCGTTCTTTCAATTTTTTCTTCTTTCACGCTGCATTACCGTTTAATCACGGACGACAAGATTCTGTTCTCACAAAAGGGGATCTCGACGATATATAGAAGAAATATTACATTCTGATTCATTTTCGTGAAGATACACGATTTTACTCAGATTGTTAGAATTTTCTGGATGATATGGTTCTGAAATCTCTCTTGGAGCACAAAAAAGTTAGGGGAAAAAGACAATTGGAACTGAAATTCCATACTCAATATAATTTAGATTTAGAAAATTGTGTTCGATACCAGAAAGTAGTTACATAAAAAATACTCTACGAGTTCAAGCTGCAATTTTCTGGTCACCACATGAAAGCTGAAATGTGCGCGAATCGATTTGATACGAATATTCTAAGACCGATGATCAAAAGCGTAAGGAGTCGCGTGTCCCGCAATCGGTCCGTTGCTGATACGACGCTGAAAGCATCATTTCAATTCATTCGTCCTATGGGTTGTGGTTTTCTCCCATCCACCGACCGCGAACCCAAAGTAGTGCGGCGATTCCACGTTGCGGTGTGTCTGTTCAGAAGTAATAGATGATGGACGGGTCTGCGGCCTGCAACCGCGGTGTACGAACATAATAGCGGCTAGTTCGAGCCTCGGAACTTTGCTAGGGATGTTAATTTCCGAACTCTACGGTACCCTGACCGCTGGTCAAAGCTCAATCGGCTTATTTTCTCGGCTCTTCCGTTCGTCCCACCGAAATCCCCGTCCTCCCATCAAACAAGACAAGAGCCGCTTTGTCCCAGGAATCATATCGCGTTCAATCGGATCGATCGACTCCCTCAGTTCCATATACCTTCTACCCATTGTCAGACCAGCGGCAAAGCTTCTCTTATCAAAAGCCCTCGAAAACTTATTTTGTCCTCAGAGTCAGGCCGAAAATATGGCTTCCAATTCCAACGTTATAAGAACTCGTCTCCAGTCTCGTACAAGGTCGCTCCACTTTCTTCGGCAGAGTGAAAAGACACTGAGCCAGTCCATGTTTGAATTTTCAAAACGTCGTGCGATCATCTCTCTGCCTCTTGCCATTCGGCATACTGAGCATCGCCAGACATTATCGTCGGACACGTGTCTGGGATAAAGAATCGCCGCGTATTCTGTCTGTCACGCGATTTAGGATCAGGATAGGGGCCATCGGATATCCCGCAATCACTAAACGAAAACGAATTCCCGTCCCCATTGCTAGAAAGTTTTCCACCATTTCGTCCTCCGGATTCTTCAAGCTGTCGACAAACGCTTCTATTAGCAAATTCTTATCGAGCAATTTGTTAGGGTTGGTCGAGACATACACGAGACCGTTTCTTACGCCAGGGATGACAAAAAAGTGGGGAAAAAATTGGATCTTTCGGGCCTCTCACGCGACGAATCACGTTGCAGGATTCGCGGAACACGGATCAATATCGTCGCAACTGTGTCCGAAAGTGTATTTGAATTGTTGATGAAAAAATTGTAGGGGCTGGACGGCGATTGCAAATTCGAACAAATAGAACAAAACCAGGACCTGGACAGAGTCGCGGGGCTGATACCGTGTGTCCGAGGCGGGCGGACAACTGTAGCCTCTAATTTATGATATCCGGTCGGGTCACGTCTCGCGTGATCCTGGGTCAACCTGGGTCATCCAGGTTCATCCCGATGGCACACCGCTGCTCGGATCCTTTTACCGCACAGCAGTCCGGGTTCCACGAGTACGAGAAAAAGCTCGTAAATCCAAAGCCTGAGATAACACTCATCGGTTCGCAGCTGCTCGGAGATTTTCAATGAAATAGACACCCAGACATGAGTTCGGCTTCCAAAACTCGGTTTCCAACGTATCAACATAATATTCTCTGCCAAAGTTTTCACTACGTCATTATTTCAATGCGTGTGAAGCATTTTACCCTTGTTTCGAAACTTTTGGACTCACTAGGACCACAGTCGAAGTTGACACCGAATAGTGATACTGTACTACATTTCGAACAGTCCCTGTCATCGTGGACATTCGATCTCTTCTTCAGCCACTTGTTTTCGTGAAGCTTCAGCAGACCAGATCCTAAAAGGCTGAGCCATGCGTAAAGGAGTTCTGCACTCGGGGCGTTTTCCATCAAGCAGAAATCCCCCCGCGTCAGCATCGAGGCCGAGAGCCACACCCGACGATGATTTAAGACCCTTATTCGGATCAGTTAGTGCGACAGGTAGATCACACGCGTTCGTGTGATTTATGGACTGCAGGTTTTATTACGCGTATCCTACATCCTACATGCGAGGTTCGAGTCACACAGGGGATGTTCGCATTAGTGCCGGGTCATCGTGAACGATTCCATTCGGTTCTTCTGTACTGTGTACGATACATCATGCAGTAGACGTAAGCATCGCTCGATCGATTACAAAAAACGATCAATAAGGAGAAACCGTGTCGGCGTGAAGAACGATAAGGTACAGATGCTACACGCTCTTCAGCTGACACGGATTGATAGGATGTGACGAGGGCGAGGATCCGAAAGGGAACGTCTGAATCCTCGGAAATGATTTAAGTTACTCATTGCGGTGGAACTTTCAACAATGATTCTTTTAAAAATTCTTCTTCACGTTCGGGGATGATGAAAGGATGAATTCTCCTCTCTTCCATTATTTATCCGGATGATTCCCTCTCGACGTTAGTGGTACTGCAACAGTAAAGCTCCCGTGAGTGATAAGGAAGTAACAAATTGTCTAGCTGGGCAAGCACTCGATTGTCGTTCTCCTCTCCACAGTTGGAGCTGGACGTTCATATTTATCTACGTCTACACTCACGACCGGCAGCCTCGGGTACCCATATGAGTAGGTACTCACATCACGTGCGAGTAACGTGTCGGATGGAAGAAAAATTCTCGTTGTCTACAACCTGATTGATAAATAAATGATAAATGATAAATGACAAACATTATTTATCCTTAACTACTCACAATCAAATGAATTCACATTAAAAACTTTCCTCTATTTATAATAAAAACATTTAATGGACGGTGTCAAATTTTGTTGGTGCCATCAGAAAAGCTGAACCAGCATAAAAATGATCGAAACGCTACATCACAATTTTAGACCATTAGTCTGATGTCCGATCCGCCTTTTAGTTTCTGTTTCTAAAAATGATGGACGGCACGAGCGAAACTCACGGTCAATAATTCGCACGACCCACACCGCGGTCTGTTTGAGCTTTTCTCCAACACCGTAGTCAAGTTTTTTAAGGGTCTGCTACCTCAGAATGGGAAAGTCAAAAGTGCTTGTCCACGGTTTACAGTCTGTATAGTTGAGGTTTACTTTTTTCGGAGTAATTGTGAACGCCACTCGAACCCCTGAACGACCGCCAAGGTTCGTGCTGCTGTCGAACGATGAACGGTTGTTCTCACTTTCATTGATCGACCTCTTTGGCTTCCCTTCATTTTTGTTCATTTCTTGTTAATTATTCTCACCTTGTTTCTTCATCGCGTTCTACTCCTAATCCCACGGACGACGAATTTCGCGAATACCTTACGAGGGTTGGATTCTGTTTCTTCGAATTTGGAAGCCCGACTATTGGAGCGATGATTGCGGACGCCGGCCGGTCAGACCGCAAGAACGCGACCCTTGACATCGCTCCGCTAACCTCTTTGTATGGAACAGTATATATTGGCCCTTTTTCTTGTCCTAACGAAAACCCATTGAAGCTGTAAAATTTAACGAGGGATTTTCCGCTTTGTTTTTTCAGATGTACCTACAGTTCCAGCTACGGTACCACAGGACTTAAAATGGTGAGGTTATATTTTATTTTCGAATATTCTACCTAAATTCGTGAATCAGCAATTTCGTTTTAATGAAAAATTCGCACACTGTGCAGCTCGCAGGAGGGATACACTCGCTCATTTTGAACATCGTGAATATAGAAGCTCACCCGGATACAATGGCAGGTGGTTCATACCCTGGGTGTAAATCGCAGCACTTTGAATCGCGAAAAAAGAGTAGAAAAGAAACAAGTACGAACACAATTCTGTTCACAAGTGTCTGACTGGAACAATAAAGGTGTGCAGGGTAATTATTATCCTCGTTAAAGTCACGCTGGTAGTTTTACCGATGTGAATTCTGAAATTTCTACCCTCTATCTACCCACCTGTGAAAACCGTGTAACTGGAAATGGACATTTTCACACCAATGAACAATTCATTGTTCAGGTAAATGTGGAATTTAATTGATATACATATGCGAGGGTGCCAACATTTTTACCTCAAGAAAGCAATTTGGATTTTCACAAAAAAAAGTCAAAAATTTTACGGGGAAAATAAACCCTTCTAAAGATGTTGGGGATCGGACAATTTTTATTGGACACCCGAAAACTGTTTTTTCAACTTTTATAATTCAGGCCTCTCGCCCTTCCAGTTTCTATATCGTCCAAATTCATGGCGGTATTCTAAATTTTAGAAGCCGGGAAGTACCTTCGTTCAAAAAAGGGTCGTCATTATTTCACCTCTATAGGTATACTCCAGTGAAAACGTAGAACCACAGCTGAACATATCGTGAAATATGAGAGTGGTAAACAATTTTTATTTCCAGAAGCTCTATCAGTCCATCCAAGAAAGTTTTAAGGTGGCTCCGAACTTCTCTAAATTAGTTTAAAGGCATAATGCATGTGGCTGCTGTGGGTAAAGCAGTCACGTTCTACGAGCACTGAAAGTTTGATCGATCGATTTCGGGACGTGTGTGTTCGGTAAAGCTCGTTAATTAAAATCTCGTTGAACGAATCAGGGCTAAAAATGAAAAAGAACACGTTGAAAAAGAAAATACTCAGCACCCCGCGGTGGTGGTAAATTTTATTACGAAATTGTAGCTCTAATTAGAGGAAATAAAATGTTTCACCCCAACGGGCCTGTTCTACACGGCCCTTTCTTCCCATTCCTATTCAGATTCGATTCGATTCAATTTTTCTCCGATCACATGTTGCTTTTCCTCGGGTCGAGCAATTTTCCTCGACCATTGGCATCGTTCTGACGGAATATATTCAAAGACGTCGTTAACGCGGACCACCCCTCTGTTCATAGTTCGTTCGGGGTCGTGACGTCGCGTCGGTGATCGATCGACCCCCAGGTAACGATACGCCAGAAGAGTCCGACCGCGTGAAACATTGGCGGAAAAAATTTAACTCAGTAGTCGGAATAACCTCCGGCCCAGATTCGCCAATAAATAATTGCAATCAGTCAGAAATTGAGGCCTTCGTATTCCGCTCGGAATCGGGTACGTATCGCGAACGTTCAATTCGATCCGATTCGAGTCACGTCCAGTTGCGTAGTCGCGTTACGCGATACCAATTCAACGGTGTACCTTCATCTGGGTGGAGCTGGGACACAGGGTCTGCAGCATCAGCCCTACGTCGCAATTATATCCTAGTTTGTAAAGGCAGCTTTCGAGGGTCCGCCAGATTCAAGACAAGACGTTTAATACAGGATCCGGCTGTATACAAGTCTGCCCCTGGTATAAATGGGCTTGACTTAAGCCCATCTGGGAACTTGGATATTTGGCAAACCCTAGGAAAGCTCTTAGAGCAGCTGAGGCAGCAAAAAGATGAAAGATTCACATATAATTCAGGCGTCATTAATTTCTCAACGCTTCTACGTCTTCGGCTTCTAATTTTTTCTCGCGGCCCCCCTTTTTCCGCCTCTCCGTCGTTTAACGACATGCTAAACACCGGGACCGTCGCAGGGAGATTTAGGCTCTGCGAAAACCGCGTGACGCCGGAAGGAAGACATTAACTGTCTCCAGTCCCACGCGATGGAACATTTCGTATTCGGGAACCTGTACCGAGAGGAGGGAAAGAGAGAGCTATTTTTTCAGTTTCCATCAAGCATTATCATCCGGTCGGAATCTTCTGTCCTTTGAACTCTGATTCCGAGTTTAGTTTGCCTGATAACCTCATTGACTTTTCGATCCTGAGCGTAAAGCGTTGTGTCTTATCGCCTTCGTGGGTTGAAAACCAATTTTCATAAAACGTGCAGCATGAAGAGTGGGGCTTTGCATGAAGGTTTAGCGGGACAAAAGCGGGAATGTGAAGATAAGCTAGAATTTCTACCATTCTCGTCGTTCTTTCGCGACTGTTTGACGTGAAGTTTAAGGTTATGACCCGCTACTGTCATGCAACCCCTTCACACAGCAAATTCTAATATTCTCTAGATTGAGTTTACGAGGGCCATCTTGGCTCGACCACGAGGAAGCAGCTTTTGCAACTTCCCCTTATAGAAAAGTACTATTGAATGTCCGATTTATATTGAGAACTATTGAAAATTATTTAATTTCAATAACCCTCAATGATACCCTCTACGTACATGTATACGATCCCAAGCAATTGTCACCGGTTCGTAAATTCGACATCTTCACCGAGGAGATGGTTCCAACCAAAAGTCTCGTCGTCAATATTGAGTACTTCGAGATGAGATAAAAATCGGAATAAAATCGACCACAATCAAGATGATAAGAGTATTCATTTTCAATAATAATAATGCCCAAAAGTTATCAACAAATTGTTTAAACAAATCATTGTTTAACAAATTTCCTGGTGACGTTATTTTTTTTTCATGTCAAATGAATTCGTTAATCTTTCCGAATACACATGAATTTTTTCAGAATTTTGTCACTTTTTTGAAATTTCCGTTTTCGGAAATTTCTAAAGGCTGTATTTACAAAACTATTAGTTCCACGCTCCGGAAACTTCGGAATTGTAATCTACATCGTTTCCACAATAGCATATCCAAAATTCAGATTTTTTTCTCCATTTTTCAAAATCGAAAACGTAAATTTAAAAAAAGTGACAAAATTCTGAAAAAATTCACGTGTATTCGGAAAGATTAACGAATTCATTTGACATGAAAAAAAATAACGTCACCAGGAAATTTGTTAAACAATGATTTTTTTAAACAATTTGTTCATAACTTTTGGGCATTATTATTATTGAAAATGAATACTCTCATCATCTTGATTGTGGTTGATTTTTTTCCGATTTTTATCTCATCTCGAAGTACTCAATATTGACAACGAGACTCACTTTTGGTCGAGATTGTATGGCCTGTACATCCTTAACAAGCATGCAACGAGCAAAAATCGCGAGGTCTTCGATCACGAACAATGGGCTATTCATGGCGCACAGCAATTTTCCAAATTTCACATTCATTCGCTCCTTCATTGATCGGAACTCTTTCTGCTGCACCAAGTGTCAGTTTTGCGGTGGTCACACGATGAGTGAACTTGTGGCAGGTAGGATACGCGGTAAGACAGAGCCGACAGAGGGAACGCGTTGAACGCAAGCCGATAAGGATGAAGTAGCCGCAAGTCCTGTCCGACTTCAGTTCACTTTAGAGTCAATTCTATCGTCGAGCGTCGAGCGTCGAGCGGCTGATAACACAATTGTGCCACGGTTAATTCAACGGAATTAACCTCTGGCCCTGGCCACCAGTGTGTCGCCCGTTCGAGAGACGGAGACGGAGACGGAGACTGAGACGGAGATGGAAAGAGGCGAACACGGTACCGGTAACGGAGCAACAGTACCCGAAGTAGTGGTGGGTGGCATATACTCACACGTCCACAAAGTGGTTCATGTGCGCCGGAAATCTCTTCAATTTATTATTCCTCTCCCTCGCCGCTTCGGCTCCGGCTTCGCATCTCGTACGTACAACAATCGTCCAAGCTTCGACTTCCTAATTACCCCCCGGCGGTACACATGGACCGTGGAAAACCCTCGGTGATCCGTCTTAATTAGCGATCCGATCATCTTTCTCAGACCAGGAGCTCCGAGTATTGCTGTTTTCTCGCGTGCCATTGATAACACGCGTGAGGCCAGCAGCTGGACGGCACAAAAAATTGCACAATGAATTTGATGAAATTGATTCTCGGTAGATTACGAGGTTGATGTTTCGCCGAGGACGACTGGAGTTTGGAAAGCTCCAAGTTGGCAAGTGGCAAAGTTCCGAGAGGGTATACTTGAGGCAACGTTAATTGGACGGGAGACGACACACTCGCATCTAAACGCTCAGAGGTTCCAGTCTAAACTATGAGTTCCGACCGAGGCGCGTATCTTCTCTCCTGAAATAGATTCGAGATGGGAAATTTCATTAAGGTTACGGCTACTGCTGCTCCAGTGATTCGCACGACGCCACGTGCGTGGAATGAGGAGCAAATACATACCGCTAATTATTTTTCGAGTAATTAAAATACTGCCACTCGTGTGCTACTCGCACGGGGCGCAACGATACGATATTCACTCGGTGGCAGCTGGCTATTGTACCGAGCACGAATGAAAAATTTCAAAGTCACATGGAAAAAAGCTCCTCGTCCCGGTTTCATAACTGGGATAGAGTTTCCCAGCTGAAAGCAACGCTAATTGGATCAGAGGCGAGCATAATTGCGTTTGAATACCTGCGGACGGTTTCGGTTTAAATATTTCCTAGGATTAATTCCGCGGAGACAGGAGTTTCTCCCAAAGGAAATTCTGTTAACATAATTTTTTTAGTTGGGGAGAATTCGCCAGAATTCCCAAAATTCATACACCGCCACTTAATTAACGATGATAGTATTAGAGAGCAAAATATGTTTCGCTAATTTCACCGTTGGACAAATTGAGGGGCCTAATTTTTTATAACGTCACGTTTTCGAGAAAATTATGTTTGAATATCAAAAAACGGTCCATTTCGGTTATTAATTAGGATTCCAGGGTTCGAATTTTCGCGCTGATTGAGAATTTGAAGAGCAAAATATTCTATGACGTCAAGGTCTTGAGAAAATTGTCGACTGTCGACTGTTGCGAGAAGAACGTGCCGTTTTGAATTCTCTGGAATGAGGCTGCATGGTGGCCACGGTCAGGAAAAACCGGGAAAACCGGGAAATGTCAGGGAAAACAAAAATTGGTCAGGGAATCAGGGAAATGTCAGGGAATTTCAAACTTGGTCAGGGAAAAAGTGAAAGAAATTCCTAACGTGCAATAAATAATTCGGCAAGGAAATTAGAGAAACTTCATATAATGTTTCCCAAAATTGTGGGATTTCCTGATCAATTTGCATCGAAATGAAATCAAGGATTGGGGGTATTATCTTGTAGCACTAATTAAGACAATATTAGAATTCCGGTCAGGAAAAATTGATCAACCAGTCAGGGAAAGTCAGGGAAAAGTCAGGGAATTTTTTATCCAGTGCCTGAACTAAACCACAACTATCGCCTTTGTGATGGACGAAAGTGGTCGCCTTATGAACTAGATCCATGTCACTGGTTCATTTTTTGGGAAGTGATTGAACTTCGAATTAATGATCCTCTGATATCCATAAAAATCTATCTGATTACTCAATATCCATCAAAATCGCGTAATAAAAATGAATGTATTTTCTTCTTACTCAAAACTGATTAGATTTTGGATTCGACCGAACGTCCAGTAGTTTTCGGGATATTCAGAGCTCGAATGTTTTCCAGCAATAAACAAAAATGACAGAACAAATTAACAGATTCTAATGAAAATTGGTACTCTCAGATTTATTGGATCGCCGATGACGAATCAGAGTCAAATTTACAGGATTTCTGCATGGTGGTCTAAAATTAATTTCTTCTAAAATTAAGTTCTAAAATTAATCTTCCGAAATTTGAATTCGATGATATTCTTCAATTCGAATCGCGTCCTAAAGCGGACGTTTCTTTTTCTGTATTTCTTCAAATCGACTGAATTCGGAAACGGTCAGCTTCTCGGTGATTATGATACCCTCAGGGTCGGACCTCGAGCTTCGCGGTTCCATCCGCGTGGACCTTAAGTCTATGATTGGGTCCCTCTGAGTAGGAAGCGCCTTGTCAGTAATCCTATTGTCTTCTTTCTGATCCAATATAGCACATATAGCTACACGAATAGTGGATCAGCCTGGGTCGGAACTTGCGGGTTCGGCTCCCACGCCGCATCTCGCATCTCGCGGTATTTCTTTCACCCTCGTTGCGCGGAAATATCTGACGTATGCCGTGTGCCGTTATACCGGGAACCCCTTAGCACAGCTTATTACCTCCGTCGACCTAAGAGTCGGGTAATATCGTCATCAGGAAATATTATACCGTGATAATATTGACTCGCGTAACGGTGTATAGTGCGGTTTCTTCAGCCACCCCGCAGGAGCGATTTTTTTAGTACGAGATTAATTTTTTTTCCTCTTCTCTTTTCTGTTCGTCTCCCTCATCTCCTCTCCTAATGGAATCTATTTCGCGTGAGAACATTTTCTCCAGACCTGAAAGGCTTTTTCTTTACATGTATTATGAATTTTATCCACCTACATAAGGTAATATATTCAAGTCGCATTTGTTCGCTCTATACAGACTTTTTTTTTCCACCAGATACAACAATGAACATCGTCTCAGGCTCGTAGCGTTTTTTCTTCTTTTCACCCTACTAAAATATCAGATGAACATTGCCGGTGCGAGGATAAAATTTTGTAAGTGAAGTTCATTCAGAAAAGCTGAATTGCTCGAGTTCTACACGATGAAAATTTTACCGAGCGTTACTATCGCGTTGTTGAATTTAACGATTCTTTGAGGTAATGAAAACTGTCGTTAAACCAGTTGGTATATAAAAACCTCGGGTAAAGTTGAACCAATTTTAGTGGCGGCCACAGCTGAGTTAGATTGAAAAAGTAAAGGGCGAAGAAAAAACGTCCTGGTTACGGCCGTTATCACAGGAGTCGAACAAAATGAGTTTCCCGCTGTCCGTTCGCGTTCGCTTTCGAATTAGGCAGCGTCCTGGTCTATAATACAGTAACCCCGTGACATTTCCGCATTATCATGTTCTTCCCCGGCATTTCCATAGCGAAATAATACCCCTGCGGAGTATAATGGGAGCGAGACTCGCGCTTTGGTAGGTCGAGCACGTGAAATCGATTTGTTACCGTCGTCCGTATGCTGCGGTGGAAAAAGGACAGCTAAATGGACGGAATGGGACCCGGAAAGTGCACAAAGGTATTTGGGTGTCGCTTATACACGGTCATCCTTGGGTATATCCATGGTCCTCCGAATGTCTGTCGAATACCGGATGCATTTTTAGCGACCACGGGGGTCGAAAGGGCGAGGAAATATCTTCACGGACATTTGAACCCTTTGACGCAGATTCTTACTAGTTGGATTTAATTTCGCGGAAAGGAACCCCGGGACGACCTCAAGACCTTCGAACCTTCGAACCTCCGAGCTCAAAGGATTCAGAGATACCCCAGCAAAGGCGGATGGATAGGGAGAAGGTAGAAGTCAAGGAGCCTAATTGACTGCGTCATCTTCAATGTCGTTACTTTTGTCCCAATCCTTCTCTTCTCAGATCCGATTACCTGTACTTTTTAAGGCTACTGGGTAGATAGATGGATAGATAATCGAATCTGGATAATCGGCCAGGTGGAGCAAATTTTTACCCCTTTTATTGAAACTCGAAAGAGAATAATACGTCGATTAGATATAGGGTTTGAAACGGTGAACGAATCCTAATTAACAGAATCAACAACGAGACAATGAGGCTGGATAAAATAAAATATCATGACTAGATTGTTTATTTAGTTTCAATTCTTCTCAATGATATGAATTCAGCGTCATTCGGTATTTGACATGAAATAGGAATCGAGAATCCAACGTGACGTTGGATAGAATTGCCTCGCATTAACAGGCTTCTGCACATACGTTTCAAATTTCCCCATTTATCATCCCTCCGCGTTGTGCCTCTCCCATAATCGACCCATTGCACGCGGGGCCCGGACGATTACCACCCTGCAAATCCTTGAACGGTTCGATCTCTAATCCTCGCGTGATCTATGCGTCGAGGAATCGGCTGTTGGAATTTTCCCAAAGTCATCTCCGTGCTTTCTGTCTCTGACCGTCCCTTCTGTGCGTCAAACACACCGGTACGGTTTAATCAGTCGACCCGTTTCCCTGATTCACCCCAGGAATTAAGAACGGCCAGCGGAACGCTGCAAGAACTTCTCTCTTTGTCGGCGGGTCACAGAAGCTTCCGTCCCAATCCCGGCGTGATTTCCGCCCCGGAACTTCGCCATTTCCTTCGACACTTGCGCAGCTTTCTCTGATTTTTCGTCATTCGAAGCACCTTGAAAGTACTCGGAAAATCGCGTGCGACTTGTTGATGCCAGTGAGGCTCAACGGAATTTCGAAACTCGGGATTAAGGGTTCAGTCAACCTTTGTTAAAGGGTTGAAAGGATTTACGTTTGACTTACTGACGGAGGGTCGCTGTCTGGTATCTTGAAGCGCGCCTACATCCCGTCGACCGTGGTTGTACTGAATATTACACTTTGAGGAGATTAGGGTCTGGGTACACCGTAGTCTGTTTGCTTAGTCGGAATGGGTGAATTCCACGTTCCTCCGCCACGTTTTCATTCGCCATACTTTACTCTATGCAAGTCTGAGATTCCACGCGTGGTTCATCATCTTCTTATTAGAATTCTCGATCTTATCTCACGTCTGGACTCGAAATTGCGAAATTTAATAACATTTTCCCACGTTTCAGAGATACGATATCTTCGCTGTGGATACTTTCGAAAGCCTAATTAGAGAAAATGATAAATTAGGTTTTAAAATCCTTGACATTTTTAGTTCAAGTGTATATTTTTCCCTCCTCAATTTATAACCGCGGGGGAGAAAAATATTCGATGGAGTTCAAAAGCGAGGGGATAATGAGACGTCGACTTTGATCTTGTTCCACTGAATTTACGGAGCCCTTGAGACGGTCCGTAGCTATTGAAATCTAATTTATCTTCCAACCATCGAAGACTGTACTTTCTCACTTGAAATTTATCTCCACGGTCTCACGATGAGTGGAGGGGCTAGAGAGAAGAGCCACTTGAGAGAGAGAGTTTATTTTTTAACGCTACACCCGATGTCGTTCACAATGCATCCCACTCTGCAACCACTCGTATGAAAAAGGCTGGCACAGTGCACTCAAAAGCCAATCGAAGTTTCGAAAAGCATTTTTATCGCCGTGCCACCACGTGCTCGTACCTAGATACTTCGATTTTTATGGTCCGAAGGGTGATACTGTATAGGTCACACTATCCGGTCTCTAACCGTTAACGCCTTTTATTCTTGCTCAGGGAATATAGTATGTGCCGCAAATGTCTCCCTTGATACACCTTCGAAAAGTTATTCCGGCGCGAGGATTACCTGCAGGATTCAATAGTTTCAATAGCATACAAAGAAAATGGGAATTTGGTGGCGAAAAATCGTATCTCATTCATCTGTTGCCACATTGGATACGATTTTCACAAAAAATCATCAACGTGAAGAATATGATGAGGATACGATCTTCTGCTTTTGATTGATCTACTACAGAATTTGTACGTTTTGTGCTTTTGGCGTTACAACAAGCAACAAGCGGGTTTGGGCTTCCCGTTATTTATTTTGTCTCTAGCTGATTTGAATTTTGGAAATCTGACCTCAGATTCTTGATCAGCGGTTCAAAAAACCTTCGAGTACCTACCAATTTTCGGTCCGCAAGCGCGATTTGCTCGAAATCCGATTCGATGGAGACAAAAATACGATCACATATTACACACACCGAGACGTCAAACTCAAATAGTCCAGTCAGATTGGCAAAAATAGAAAAATTAATTAGAAAAGATGTATGAATTGGTGAAGACCTTTGTCTTGGCCTACTGTTGAACGGACTGAAAGTCCACACCCCTAACTGGATGGCTCGAGCCGCCATCTTGAATCAAAGGTGCACGAAATTAGTTTTTTAATCATATCTGGACAACTATTGATCCTATCGTCACAGAGGTTATTATAAAAAATAAAGCTTACTAAATTCTCTACAGAAAAGGTTCAATGCATTTTTGCCGTATCTTCAATAGTTTTTCGTGCATAATTCTCGCAAGGTTCTGTACCGAGAAAGTGACTCTACGGGAAATAAAAATATCGATACTTTCAGCCGTGTATTACTCAAAAACCATTGAGGATATTGAAAAAATGTATTGAACCTTTTTTGTAGAGAATTTAGTGAGCTACATTTTTTATACTAAACTCTGTGACGATAGGATCAATAGTTGTCGAGATATGATGAAAAAACTGATTTCGCGCACCCTTGATTCAAGATGGCGGCTCGAGCCATCCAGTTAGGGGTGTGGACTTTTAGTCCGTTCAACAGGAGGCCAAGACGAAGGTCTCTACCAATTTATAGATCTTTTCTAATTAATTTTTCTATTCGCTCCATTTAGATCTAATTTGACTGGACTAAAAAATTAAAAATTCGTAAAATTCTGCTCACGCCTTGCGATTTCAACAAATGAAGTATCCCCTCGACCTTCTCACTAGTTTCCCTCGATCGGATAATCCAAAGGTCGCAATGTCACCTGTGGTTTTAAAAATGAAGAGCGAAACCGGGGGTGTGTGATCTGCATTGGCAAAGGGCGAGGAAAGTGAAAAGTGAAGAGTGAAAGCGAAAAGGGTAACTGTGCCGCAAGGGCGGTTCTATGAGCTCCGGGGTACGAGATACGCGTGTTCTTATTCTGCATCCATCTTGTAAGGTGGCCGGGTTGGAAAATCGCGTTGAATAAAACATCAGAGGGAACGAGGAGGGAGATAGAAGAAAGTCGCGCGGTTCTCTAAAATTCTCGAAAGTTTGAACCGAAGGTGAACTCTTGCGTGCGGGTTGGGTCGCAGCTTAGCGTCACGTCTGCGGAACAGCAGTTGGATAACTTTGAGCCCCCTAAATATTTGAGGAATCTTTTCCAGCTTCGGCTAATATTGGCTCTGCGGAAACATGCGGGGGTTACCAAAAGTTTCCCGGCTCCCGAACATCTCGAATTCATTCGTATCGTTTCCCCGTCCGTTTATCCAAAGTATGAGCTGCTAAATGAAAATTTGAAATCTCCCCTAGAGAGTCTTGAACCCTCACAGAGAAATATCGCTAAAAATTCTTCATTCGACTCGAAGATCTCAAGACATAGAATACCGCATCTCATAATTTCCCTCGAAGCTTTCGGTCATTTGGCGAAGGATCTCGAGAATTGTATTCCTTATTTAATGGTACCGCATCCTCGATTGAACTCGTAAAATTAATGTCCAACTAACCGCAACATTGAATACCTAATTCCAATATCGAATCCTGGTTTTGGTTCTGATCCTGGATATGATTCGATCGTTACAGTGACAACAATTACTGAGGCTCGACAGCACTTTGAATTACAGAGACAGATTATCGAGTTAATTAACGGTTACATCGCGACACCGCGATTCGACAATGAATCAATCAAGGATGACGGAAAGCGACGAATCTATACACCTAATTTGGCCACAATATTAATTTTCGGCTAAATAATGGAGCACCCCTGAAATTGTGGATTCGATAACGTCGAGGATACACGGTATTTTGAGCCTGTCACTAATTTCCAAATTGATGATCCCGCGTAGGCGATAATAATGCTAAATTAATAAACGAAGTACTCTCACGTAGTGCCAAAGATTAATCAAGATAGGTGAACATGTAACCTGCGTAATTGGTTCCAGATGCGGAATATGATGGATGAACGGATCGATTCGATAATTCGTAATTATGATCCCGGTGGCAGAGAGTTCAGTCAGCTATACATCCGTAATGTGTCCTTTAGCGAGTGTCTAATCCTAACGAGGTTGAGCCTTGGGGGGATTGTGAGCGAGAGCGTAATTGCGAAATCGGAGATACGAACATGATATCATTGGACGTATTGCGTATCGCGTAGCAAGTCTGTCATATTCACAGAAATCTAGATGAGTAATTGAACAGTCGTCTTTTCCCCATCGGCTAATACCGATTCCGCGATCGCGGTTCGTGGTCCCTCATTTTCCTCAACCGTCACGAAACGGACACCGCTATTCCGCATGAGGCGTGCGCGAAACTTGGGAGCCGGGAGTCCTGATCTGAATTCTTTATCTCTATCCGCGTAATGCGCCAGCACTCGACTATCCATGAATAACAAATCCGTGTGTCGAGAGCCAGCCGAACGTGTGCAGAGTCTGGATGAGAATTTTCATCCCCTAGTTCTAGGAACTGGCTTGATTTTTGACAGAAACGCAAAAACCGGGCCAATGATTATGGAAAATGGTTCGATAAAATTAGTCGAAGCAATCACACGCTCCGCTCGTGTTCAAACGCTGGGTGAACACGATTATACCGTAATGATAAAATAATGAATTTTCCATTTTCCAGGCTATTTGGCGACAAAGCTTTCACCGAATAACGAGATATCTCCGTTTTATTTCATTTATAGATAATCTTTTTGGCTCTTCGTGATCCCACGAGACCCTGCATGCCTGTGAAATCTAACTTTTGTGCCAAAAAATCACCCCCGTGTGATAATTTAGTTGAAGGTATTTTTGACGAGTGGGTGTGATGAAACGAATGTGTACAAAAGTGTCCTCTCTTTTCTTCCTCCCTCGTGCCTTTTCAGATTTTCCTTGTACCCGCGTGTCGCCCGCATGCGGCGGTCGGATTGATGCGACACTTGCAGCGGCGGCGGCGGCACGCGGTATGAATAATAAGTTATTGAACAGCAGCCGGGCTCGACGCAATGACCAATTAATTATGAAAATACAGGTTCATTCAGTTCCACTTGGAACAACGCCCCATCCGGCTCCGCGAGCTACATGTCTCTAAATAAATTTCATGCAGAACCGTAACACGCGCTCGCTGCTACACCTCGCGCTCCCGTAATTGCTAATTACACCTCGCTAATTCCGTGACACTGCTGCGACAGACCGCCGAGGGAATCCCGAAACATGACAGCCTCTGCGTTCCCTAATTTCTTCATTCTAGTTAGCAACGTGCGGTTCTTGTTTGCGGGTCTACAATCTCTCATACGTTCATACTTGGATTCAAATCTGTAGATTTTATGATTGTATAATCAGTTTTGATTATTTGATTTTATTCTCTGAATTTTGTTAATCAAATGATTCGAAAACTACCGAATCAATTATCAAGACCAAATTCTTTCGAGAGCTGAGTTCGGAAAAGCCTTGTCGTTGATGTGAAGAGTAAACTATTGCTTCCAACTTCTAAATTACTGTTCCTCTCACCATGAAACGTGGAGATAATCTTTGGAATTGAAGGAGAGATGCTGTATAAAAATTACAGCCAATTCGATTAGGGACCTTTTTTGTTTAACTCAAGATTTTCGAAGATTTTTCATAAAAACTACAGTTTTACGAGGTACAAAAAATCGCAAAAAATTTCAACAGAAAGACACGAAACTTTTGTATGAAATAGATTTATAGATATAGATTTCAAGCTACGTTGGCTCCGAAAAATCGAAAGAAAAATCCGTTGCTTGGTCAGAAAAATCAGAAAAAATTCCACAGGCGATGCTTTCAATGAGACCTTGAATTGGGTGAAAGGGCAAGAACATCAGAAGTCGTCAGGGAAAATGAGGAGTTGAAAAAATCAACAGTGTAGAAGGCGAGTCGAGTCGGAGACCGGATGTAAGGACGTAAGTGAGTCGTAAAGGAAGTAGAGGACCCCTCTTCGGACCCCTTCTTCGGACTCCGGAGATGAGCGTGGGCGAAAACGTCTTGGCAGCTTCCTACGGTGACGTAGTCTACACAGGGAGGTTCACCGACGCGACGGAAGTTCCCAGTGCTCAACGCCGTTAGAGGATGTCGCAATTAGCGTTGACTCGAGCCCAGTTAATCGCACAGCTTCCTCTCTTCCCTCCTTATACTTATGCGCCTCTGACCGACCGGACCGCCGACACCTTGTCGCACTCAAATTTCACGTCTTCGTGTTTCAAGGAATGATAGATACCTTCGTCCACGGATCCGGGGCTGCTGTTTGAGGGAATGGGAAACGAAAGTCAGCCCATCGGAGATGCGGTGGGCATACGTAATCAGGTGTATACGGGTGGAGGCGACGGGGAGCGTGTAGCGTGTCAAAGGGTGGCTTTCACAAATTAGTGCTACATGCCGGAGCATTTCCCATTTGCGAAGTGTGTTCGGTAATCGACGATCATCGGACGATCGGGCAGTGAGTAACGACCGCTCATCGAGATAACCGCATCCTCTAGCGATAATTGAGGAATAGTATATTTCGATACAAGTGCGAAAGGGTTGTTTTGGCACGAGTGGGAGGTTTGTCGCCCGAGCAAAGCGAGGGTGACAATCACACGAGTGTAAAAACAACTTTCGCACATGTATCGAACAAAATTTTTCATCAGGCCGTGCCGAAAGTACGACTTTACGCACGCGAGGCGTGCGGAAAGTCGTACTTTCCGCACGCCGTGATGAAAATCCGATTACGCCGCAGAATAATATATCTGAAATTAGAATCTCAAGTATTATCAAACAAGGCTCATCAATCTTTTTTTTACACTTTCTTGTCCGATCTCGACGATGTCGAATCGAAAAAGGAGGAACGGTTGGTTCCATTTTTGCGGAATTTTCAGTCCAACATTCAATATTCTATCAGTTTTTAGTGCCATTTCAAAGCACCCTTGGTGAATATTCTCAGACCTTGAATTCCCATCGTTTCGGAATTGGTTTTTTTTTCCTCCGAACCGGTTGGAGAAAATTGAATTACATTCGCAAAATTTGAGTTTGGTGGACTAAAAAGCGTAATACGTTGCCCGACTTTGATGAAAATGTTACCGAAACTTCCCCAAAGTGACATTCCCTCTAGTTTTACAAAAGGAACAATAAGCAATATCAGTTTTCATTATATATAAGAAGCCATTAAGGATGTACAGGCCATACAATCTCATCCAAAAGTGAGTCTCGTCGTCAATATTGAGTACTTCGAGATGAAATAAAAATCGGAAAAAAATCAACCACAATCAAGATGATGAGAGTATTCATTTTCAATAATAATAATGCCCAAAAGTTATCAACAAATCGTTTAAACAAATCATTGTTTAACAAATTTCCTGGTGACGTTAT
>JAFFZH010014698.1:0-19432 GCA_018420115.1 Euura saliciscinereae
TTTTTTTTCATTGATTTCTGGTAGACACGAGGTTTCGCGCTTACGTTCTTTCTTGCTAATTTCGATGAATCTACGCGTCTGAGACGTTCCTAAACCGGGTGCAACAAGGGGGAAAAATCTATACGGAAAATGAAAAATTTATACGACGTTTTGTCATTTCGCTCGGCGACGTAACGACAAAACGTCGTATATTTTTTGTTTTTTTCGAATATCCGCGAGATTCGGTCTAAGTTTGGTCAGATACCAATACTTGAGTTTCGAATTACGTGAAGCTTCGCGATTTTATCACCTCAGCGTCGAAAATTTGTAATCAAAAAATAAATTCCATTTATTCGCGGCACATACGACTTTTCGGTGGGCCGTTCGGAAATTCAAAATTTTGACAGATCTTCGCGTTTCAGGTGTTTTTGAAGCGATTCGGAGAATAAAAAAATATTGTACGTCTTTTTGTCATTTTGCTCGGCGACGTAATGACAAAACGTCGTATGTAACTTATTTTTTTATTCATTGATTTTTGGTAGATACGACGTTTTGCGCTTACGTTTTTTTCTTGCTAATTTCAATGAATCTATGCGTTTTAGACGTTTCTAAAGCAAATGCAACAAACAAAAAAATTGTATACGACGTTTTGCCACCAAAAACGTCTTTTTGGCGCTTACGACGTTTTGTCATTAGACACGCGATATGTTGGCGATCGTGACAAGGAAAAAATGAAGCGTGCGAACAGCTGCGAGCGTTCCGGGTTCAAACTGGTCTTAATTAATTTGAGGCTTCCACTTTTCGATATTTACCGTCGTAGTTTATAGTCTGAATATTTCGTTGGTCGGCTTCTTTTGAAGAAACCGTCAAAACTCGACCCCATAAAAAATTGATATTAAAAAAATTAATATACGTTGACAGGGTGAAAAATTGAATTTTCAAAGGATCTCGATGCCTATAATATTCGTATCAATTGAGAACTCCAGAAAAAGAGTAGTCCAAGTAAACTCATATTGTTTTATAGTTGCTGTTAGTTTGGTCTGATAACAAGTTCCAAGTTTTTCATCACTCTTAACTTTTTGTGACATGTATAACTCTCATTCTGAGCTGTGCAATTGGATAATTCCTACAAATTATCACCGTTGGGCCCGGATTAGAACACTTTAAAAATCAGATTCGGATTGGAGCTTTGCACATTTTAACAGGTGAATGTACTTAGTAAAGAAATTCGCAACAAAATGTTATTTTCAAAATCGCATTAGCTTGGGCCTTTTTCAACTCGAACTACAACCTGAATGAACGAGTAAAACAAATCTGGAGATAACTTCAGCGCTCACTCGTTTGTCATCTCCAGGTTATTATTAGCCTCTACTTTTCAAAATTGACGTTCTCCTCAATTTCGAATAATATGGGCGAACATCAGCAGGTACGGTATTTCGAATCGAAGTGTCTTCAATAACTGCAAATTTAGGACCATGACAGTGCCTTGGAAGACCTGATGCGATACGACCGAGCTGAATGGCAAGGATGGAACGAAGAGGACGAGTACGAATCCGAAAACGACGACGAGGAGGCGGAGGGATCGGAAGATGACCAGAACGTCACGTCGGAGGAAAGTGCCCTCGATTTTCGAGTTGTGCAGGTTGACAAGAGGAAGCAATCCATCCTGAGGAGAAGAACGGACAAGAAGCTGGACGCTTTCAGGAGACTTTTGGCAGCAAGTGTTTTCCCTTGATGACGATTTTCCGCGAACAATAAACTCGGCGAAACTCTTGCAGGGATCTAGAAAACGGAAGCAGAGTCTTTCCGTCGAGACCATCGTCACCTTGGAAGACGAAGAAGTTCGCTCCGCGACTCCGGTGTCCAGTTCGTCCTCGAAAATCCATCCATGCTTCAAGACCGTCGACATCAGCGATTCTCAGCTCGAGCTTCTGAACCTCTTCAGAACGTTTCCGGTCCCCGATGACCCAGGGAACGTACGAGCCTTCTGGGTGCTCTACGACCCGGCTCCGATATACGCGAACGATGGGATCAAGCGGTTCTCGGACACGCTGAAAGCCCTGAAGCTCAAACCAATAGCCGGCATGTCGACCCTGCTGCGATCCGATAACATAAATCTTCGCTATTACGGGCTGGACCCTAGGGCCGTCAAGGCCATCACTGAATCAGTGTGCTACAACTCTTCCGTACAATCGCTGGACCTGAAGGTCGGCTCGAGTTCGTGATTCCGTTGCTTCGGTCGGTGATAAGGTATTTTTTCCATCAGGACAACTGGCTGACGCCAGAGGCTTGCGTCCACTTGAACAACCTGCTCCTGGACAGCGGAATATTGGGGAGCATGGCGTTGAGTGGTTGTAGAATCGGTTGCGAAGGCATCGAAAAGATGCTGTCGGGCATAACGCGGAGCTGGTCACTCGTCGAGTTGGATTTGAGTGGCTGTCTATTGGGGGATGAGGGGTTCAACCTACTGGCGCCTATCGTCGAGGTCGATAAACAACTGCAGACGTTGAATCTGTCCGATAATCGGCTGGGGTCAGATTCTGCTCGGGCACTGCAAGCCATGCTGGCTCGCAACGAGAGTCTTTCGAAATTGAATCTATCCTGGAACGGGCTCTTCACGAAAGAAGCATCCAGCGGACTTTTCAAAGGGCTTATCGACAACAAGACTCTAGGCTCTTTGAACCTGTCCTGGAACGCGTTCGCCAAGGAAGCTTTGGGCCCGCTTTGTTCTTTTCTGCAGCAAAACGGGACCCTGGTGACGCTGAATTTGAGTGGTGCCTAATTATTTCGCGATTTATATCGTTTCCATTTTTTCATTATTCTACTTCCACAGGAAACAGATTCGACGAACAAGCTGGAAGCGCGATAGCAAAATCGCTGGCGAAGAACGTCGGTCTGCAGGAGATTCACTTGGGCGACAACCCGCTGAAACCAGCCGGAGGATCGGCCGTCGTTCATGCCCTGATTCCCGAGCAGTCTCCGAACTCTGCTTTGAAATACGTGGATTTGGAGAACGTCTGGGTCGATAAAGACGTTCTGCCAGATTTGGAGAGGATCCATAACGAACGACCCTGGCTTGGAGTAAAACTGGGGGGTATTTTCAGCAATTACAAACTAATCGGACCCGACCAACGGAGGATATTCTTGAAACGAGCTAATTTTGAGGGCATGAAACCAAAGAAGAAAAAACAGCGCAGGGAGTTCGGACACTTTATTCTATCGCTTGAAGACAAACTGAATTCGAGAGGTATACTGATCAATGAAAAATGTACATTTCTCATACTCCGATTTGAAATTTCATTCGCACAGACAAATTCAAAGAGCTGGTCAAAGCGTTTAAGATCAAGCTTTCGGAGTCCCTTGTTGACGCGCTTATGGCCTCGTTTGCTGGAGCGAATAAAAAAGTTGACCAGACGGCGATGAAGGCCTTTTATCTAGAGCAATACCCCGATACAAAGGCTCCTCCGAATTCTACGACCAGGAAGAAGAAAGGGAAGAAGAATCAACCGGCTGGTAAAGACAAGAAGGCACGAAAAGGTGATAAGACTGAGGGTAAAAGCGAAGATAAAAGGAAAAAACGTAACGTAAAAAACGTGAAAGTAGCAAAAACTCAGCCATCTGAACCTGATACCGAAGAAGAATTCGATGGTGAAGAGAATGGTGAAAATTGATGCGGAAATTATATGAATTTGAAGAAACGACTTATCAGTGTCTGAGTTATCACCAAAAAGTGACTTCGAATACAATGTTCTCAGAAGGCGCCTAATTTTCCGCAACCGACGAGACACGCCAGCGATCTGAGAGTCTATACGGCGGAATTAGCAGGCGACTCGGAGAACTGCTCATCACTGATGTCAGAATAATTGAAATTATTCAAGAATTCATAATCATCTAGGATTCACAAAAATGGCTAAAAGCCTCAATGAATTCATTTTAAAATAAAAATCGATTGCAACTTCCATTATCGCTCATTCGCAATTCGTCAGAATTCAAGAATGCAAGTTTTTTCACTCCAATTTGAAGGAATTTAAGGAATTTGAACGATTTATTACTTAGCTGATAAGAAGTTTGTCGTTTTTTTTAATTACTTTTTTATTCACATTTTAAATTGATTATCTCAAAATTATAACAGTAATAAAAACAAAATTGAATCATTATTCTACAATATAAAATTACGCGTGTTACGTTTCTTTTAAGTTAATCTTAATTGAGTCAGTGTATAGAACGATTGCATTAGATTATTTCGAGCAGCGGATCAATAAGGCAGCAGCATTATACATCTAGTCAGTCGATACCAAGGAATGAACGAATTATACAGAAGAAGAAAAGAGAAATGAATTGGTAATCTGTCAATGCTCGAGAATATTAAATTAATTTTAATAGAAAGATATCAATATCCGTTATTTCGATAATTACAGCACAAGCCATGAGATATACCAGAATGAATATTGACCAAAGTGGAATCTTGAATAATCGATGAATCGAAAAAAAAATCAGGCCTTTGCCGCCTCGAATCGACGTATTTATATTTTCTACTAGTCAATATAAATCAGAAACCAACAATAATAATTAAAAAAATGAATTTAGATCAAATCACATCCCAAATAAAACCCGAATTAATTTATTCGAGGTAAAATATCCGCGCGGCGATGTCGTCTACGATCCAGTTGATTCCTTCCAGTAAATTCTCAGCCGTAACTGCGGAGCATTTGTAGATTTGCCAATGATGAGATTTTATCGAAGCCAGATCCAGCACCTCGGCAATCTCAGGAGCCGAGAGAGCCCCGGGGAGGTCCTGCTTGTTGGCGAATATCAGCAGACTCGCACCTTCCAGTCTCTCTTCCCGCAATAATTTTACCAGCTCCGCCTTGCAGTCCTCCAGCCGTCGCTTATCGGCGCTGTCAACGACCCATATCAGACCGTCTGTACACTCGAAATAATTTCGCCAATAGGATCGGAGGGATTTTTGACCTCCCACGTCCCAAATGTTCAGCTTGTAGCCTCGGTGCTCTAGCGTCTTTATGTTGAATCCTAGCGTCGGGGAAATCGTGTCTATCGGCTCGCCGTTTATCCTCTTTAGTATCGTCGTCTTCCCCGCATTGTCCAATCCCCTGGAATATGAGAAATTGTTCGGCTCAAGGGACGATTACCGTTGTCATTCTTGGATACGATACGATAACAAAACGAGGCGTGTGACAAAAATTGATGTTCGGGATGATTGGAGTCAAAATAAAGGAATGGGCTGTGAATAATGAAGAAGATTGGTTAGTCGGGGAAAAAGTAATCCAATTCTCTCGGAAATGAGGTGATTTTTCGTATTTTCGGAGTACATAACCTGAAAAATATAAGCGTGGGAGTACTTACAGCATGAGAATTCTAACTTCCTTTTCTTTCTGTTTGAGTTTCTTGAGAACCGTTAGCAGCCCCATGTCTGTGATATTATTTTACTAGAAGGAATAAACGACCCAAAGTTTTCAGAGATCGTAGTGACAGATGATTCTGACAGTTCAAACTTTATTCACGCTACTTGTTTTGTTTTATTTCGATTGTTTTTCTTGGCTTCAAGGACAGCGGGGATCGAATCTACGCGCCGAATTAAAAAATTATTCGTTTTAAAATTAGTTGAGTAGAATAATGATTGTTCAGGATTGTATATGAAAAATTTTGGAATGCCTAATGATGTATAAACCCAGGAAATAAGTATAATGCGACCGAAAAGAAAGATATACCCGCAGAGTTCGTTTATCTAGCGAGTCGGCAGTCTCTCGAGACTCGCTTGGTGGCCGCTAGATGGACTTGGCGAAGCGATAGATGTCGCCAAATCGGAGGCGCGAATTACGAAATATTCGAATGCAATTGATCCTGGAGAAGATGGAATAGAATGAAATATGGACAATATGTGAAGTTGCCCCGCAACTTTCGAATTTCTTAATGATTTTGCTGTCAAACAGTTGTTCCTTAATTTCTCCGTTGTTTTTATTAACAGCTTTACCATAGTTTTTGAGAAACGCAGCGTTTGAAAAGAATTGAGCGAAATTTTGGAAAAACTTCTAGCGTGCCGAAGGCTGATTAAAAACATGACCTTTTTCTACCGCCCTACTCCCTTCTGGGCATAAACTCGCTGACTTTGGTCCCCAAAAATTGTATCACACATCCCAGTCGGATCGAATACTTAATAGAACAAATAAAAATACGACACAAACTAATAGAAACGATAATAATTTATTTTTATCAAGATTTGAATCTGATTGTGCAATTTTTCCTGTATTTGAATTGCAATCAGTCGATTCTCAGCAGGAACTTCAATTCCAATGTTAATCAGCTTCGCTTGTTTTCAATAGGAGTTCCGTAACTTTAGCAACAACATCAGGATGACAGAGAGCATTGATCAAAGAATTCGTGGTTTTCCCATGAGCCGAACGAATTTCATTTTCACTATCCAAATCACTAGAGCCTTCTACTATTTTCGAATATTGATATGCAACGTTTGGGAATCGATTCCTATTTTCAGATAACATTTGCTTCAATTCTTCAGGTTCTAATACTGGAATTAAAGACACAAAGCTCGGATATTTCTCGGCCAATTTATCCGCCGACCATTTTATCATCTTGCCCTTCTTTCCTGGAGGTGGAATCGACTCCTCTGGATCAATGCAGAGATCCATACACGTTTTCACCTGAAAATACGACAATCATTATGAATCATTAGATTTATCGTTCGAAATCAACAATTAATTATATTTTCAATGATTATAAATCTAAAAAGCTGAAATCGACCTCACCAGGCTCACAGTTTCAAAATGCGATGAAACCGGGGATTGTTCAGAAGAGGCAACCAGACCCTTTCCAATTTCATTGACTAACAATTTAACAACGGCTTCTCCTAGTCTGGATTCTCGGTCTTTATCCAGAGGTAGCCAAACGTTTACGCTGATACTCAGGTCCATAGATTCCACGTGATGCCACCATCCGCTGGGTACTAGCAGGACTTGTCCAGGTTCTAGAACCAAGAACCTCGCCTTGGGGTCGATCTTCAATATTTCGTCTTCCTCTCTATCGGACGGACAGAATAAATTGAAGCTGCTATAGACCGTCGATTCCTCGTAGGGGATTCTAGTCGGTCGAAGCCGGTTTCCCGAGTCTGGTGGGAACAGAATCCACCGCTTCCTGTATTCAGACACAGAAAAATCGAATTAATAGAATATTAAACTTATGTTGAATGAATGTTTTACCTCCCCTGTATTTGCGCGACTAAATTACAGCCGTAGGAATCCTGATGACAGTTGGTGTGAGCTCCTCGAGTTCCTATCCAGAGAGTAGAATCGGCTCCTTGCTTATCAAACCCGAATCTCTGCCAGTCTATCGACTCGAGTAATTGTGGATTATCTTCGAACCACTCGTGCATGTATTTGTAGTCGAAGTAGTACCATTCTTTACTTTCCCGCAAAGTTTCAACGGTCTCAAGGAATTCTGCCATCGTCATGGTTTTCTCTCTGCATTTGAAGTCCCATTGCGGTTCCTGAGGATTAATAAAAAACAATTTCTGGTTAAAGCCGGCTCGAAGCCGAATACTAAGAACTCGTTTACTAGTTTACCGGAGTTTTGGCATTGAGGCCGATTCTAAACGGCAGTTTCAGACCCCCGAGCTTATCGGCAAGATCAGTAAACTTCCAATCCAAAAGCTTCCATATATTCTTCCCATCGGAATCGATCAACGAGTCTTTGAATACGATTGGCTCCTTGATCTCGGGTATCGCTGCTCCCAATACACCCGCCGTGGGCTCGGTAGATGACTCAGACATGAGTGGTCATGTGATTACAGTCTCAGATACAGTAGATATGCTAGATAATGAATGAGATTACTTTCTATTCCTCGAGAAGAGGTGAAGAAATTATAAGAATAATGGTTCAACTTTGTTGTTATGGTCTATTTTTTCTTTTTTCAGATTTTTAGAAGATCTTGATCAGCAGCCATGCCTTGACACCATTTTCTAGATGGCGCTGGTGGCATAAATGACCGAAAAGCGCGTACATATGATTTTCTGTGTTTATAAAAGCTTCAATAATAGAAGAAAATTCGTATATTCTCGTGAATGACGGATATCTCTGACCCGTTATCTTTATTTAGAAACTAAATCAATCCTTAATTTAAACAATCGCATATTGCTCGTAGAGTAATTCTCGCACTTTGTAGTATTCTTCCGAAATACATCCCTCGATGATGACTTTGCCCGCCTCGTGCTGTAAAATAGATAAACGTGAAGATGAAGATAAATAAACAAGATTTTTAGAAAATGTATTTACCCTCCTCACTGCTATTGTGTTATTACAACACCATAGAACACCTCCGCTAAATTCTGACGGAATGTTACTGCGATTCAATATCTGTTTGAAGTCTGATAACTTCAGCTCGTTTATGAACACTGTCTGATGCCCAGGGACCTTTAACGAAGAGATTAAGGATGTTAATACTTGGATTTTCTTCTTATTCGTATGAAATTAGCCGATGAATCACCTCATTCAGTGGCAACGGTTCCAAAGTGAGAATTTGATCCGCCTGATCAACGTCGGAAGAATCAGCATCGGCGAGAGCGTCTCGACGCACTTGATCACGAGCGCTCATCAGAGCGTCCATCCAAGCTACTTCCGTGTCTCCTTTACCCCTGGAGAAGTTCAACCCGCTGACCAATGCGTCTGTCAGTCGAACCTGCGTTGAAAGCGAAATTAGTCTTGAATCCCGGGAATAAAACAAGTGTTCTAGAATTCTATTCCATTTCACACCTGATAAATGTGCGTTTCCGTTGTAGCGTCGAGGGTCTCGCCTCTGCCAGGGATGAAGACCCTGGCTCCTGCGGTCTGAGCCTGCTGAGCGAGGACTTCGGTGTCCTTTTGAGAACCTCGGACCAGTACGACGCGTCTTGGCCTCAGTTGCGCGAGAATTTTTTGCAGAGATTCTCCGTCCGATCGACCCTCAAAGTCGATGTAGGTCACAGCCGCGTTTACTGTGACCGTGCGAGTCACTTGAATGCACTTGGTTGGAATATCGGAAGCGATTTCAGGCTGCGGAGCCGTGTCCTCTTGCTTGACTTCTACGTTCTCCTTGTTGTCTTCCATCTCCGGTGCCGCATCCGCTATTTTGTAATCTTCTGGCCTGTGAAAGATGTTCGACGTTATTTGTGGGAGACGGAAAAGGATTTTAGACCTTTTTCTCTCACCTAATAATTTCTCCATACTCATCGACTTTGATTTTCTCTTCTACGAAGGGAAACATCGGATGCTGTTTTTTGCTCTGTTTAAAAAATCCAGGCTTAACTTCCTGCTTCACCAATAGATCGTGTTTTCCCTTGCCGCTTCCGACCTCGATCTCGTCTTCGGACTCCGAGCTGACGTCCGCAGTTTCCCTGATACAGAGATACAATTTTTTTAAGAATGTTTAACGTCTCAGGATCGAAGAGTTCTACGAATTATCCTCACATCGCTTCTTGCTTTATTTGCTCCTGTTTTATCTTCTGCTTTTTCTGATATTCCTCCAGCTCTGCACCCTCGAGTTTAACGCGCTTCTTTATTTCCAAAGTTATGTTTCTGTTTCCACCATTTTCTACCAAATCTCTCGCCAAAGTCCCCGGAGAACTTCGGTTCGTGAGGATTATGCTGTTTTGTGGATTGCTGCACCACTGCAGGAACAATTCTCTCGAGAATCCGCACTCCATGTCCGGCGTGCTCGCCAAAACCACCTGATGAGCGAAAAAGCGGATTAGAATCATTGATTACGAGGCGAAAAAATCTTTTCATCACATTCTGGCGTACTTTGGGGCTCGGAACTTGATTGAGTTCCGCCATACTGTGGCACAGCTGCAAGTGTTTGAACTGGAACGGATTGTTTCTGGCGCCTTCGAAGCTCCTCATCAGCTTATCGCTCATCCATTCGATCTGAGATTTGGCGAATTCGACCACGTTGTAGCTGACGTTGTTGAGAAGCGCCAAGGAATAAGCGAGCAGTCCAGATTCCTTGTTTCTCCAAAGCTGATCCAGCATGTGAGCCAGCTCGAGTACTCTACCAGCCGTGTCTACGCCAACCAACACGTTTCCGCCGCCTCGAAGCGTTTGCAGGATATTAGCTGTAAAAAACGTCAAGCATTAATCCCAGAAGTCTTTGAATGGATGCAACGACGAATAACACCGACTCATTAGCTTCTCGTCCCTGGTTCTCCGCCTGGCCTGTTGATAAGTGGCGTTGAAAGCGTCGGTAATGAGCAACGAGGGTCTCTGCAGACTCTCCAGCTCGCATCCGTTCAGGTGTCTCTCTTTTTTGTGATTGAAATCAACCGCGTATATTATGTCCTCCTCTCCGACCTTGACTATCTTCCAGATAGTTCCGCCGATCATGTGTCCGGCTGGCAGAGGCGTCAGCGTAACTCCGTACCCTTTTCCCTTCATGGATATACTCTGGTTGTACTTTAGCTGGACTATTTTGTCGAAAGCGGCGTCCACGTCGTCCAGAGTAAACAGGTCAAAGTCCTCCATGTTGTTCCTGGACTGAATAATTCGATTATTGAATCGGCGATACGATCGATCATCCAGAAACTCACCTGGTACATGTCGTACATGAACATCTGCCCCATTTTGTAGACCGGGATTGTGGCGTAGATGGGACAAGTCAAGCCGCACTTTCCAACGAGGTAAGGCAAGGCGCCCAGATGCAGCGGGTCCGGATACGAAAGCAGGACCGCGTCTATTTGGTGAACGTGTCTGAAAATATTTCCCGTTACAGTCGCGTTTTTTCGCATCATCGACGGATATAGAAACCTTTTCAACTCCCTCATGAATTCTTCGTTGAAATTTTCGTCCCATCCGCAGTCTAGGAGTATCCTGAGCTCGTCAACTTGCAATATATAGCACGGAGGGGACTCGTCCATAGCTCCGGAAATCGCATGTAGCTTTATGATCGACGTCATTATCACGTTTTCTACACAAATTGCGTCGAAATATTAAATATAGAATTCTTCGAGCGTGTCTTATGTGAAAAAAAAAGTTACAATTGATCAAAGCGCGCTTTTCTTTCCCTCCATAACCTAAAAATGGATTTTCAAATCAAAGTATAAAAAAATAGTATAAAGTAGATTTATGGTCGATACCTCGGTATCAGATCGTTTTTTGTTCTTCAAGTATCACTGAACCCCGTTTGAAAATATTATTTCGCTCGTACGCATTATCGTAAACGATTGATTCGATTTATTTATAGGTTATGTGTGTTTGTTGCATAGCGAAAGAGAGAGAGGGAGAGGTACAGCGTCGTGAGTAGTATTAAGAAATCAGCTGCTCTCACGATCCAGCAATGGCGTGTCGAGAGACGAAATTCAATTCTAAGTCAGACTGACATATCTCGCGGGTTTTTTTTGTTGTTGTTATTGTTCCGTGATCATTCCGCGTCTATTGAATAAAATAAACTAATTATCGAGCTAATCGGTGTAAAAATCCTCGTGACACATGAGTATAAATGTTATAAACATCGGATCAGCTGATGAGTGGCAACAGACATACGAGGCCCATTGTTTTCGGTTATGGCGACAAGCAGCTCTGACGGATCTTGTGCAGCCCCCGCAGATTTTCAGCTATCATCCGAATTAGAAGACGTCGCTAACAGGCACAGCGTTAATTTACTCAAGTGTCCACTCTGCCATAATAGCCGTAGAATTTTCTACTGCAGACAGTGCGTACAAAATGGTGATTTTGTACATTCAACTTCTGTTTACTCTGAACGGTACGTATTCGCATCGCCTTTATCGCTTTCTTCGATTGTTTTGGACCCTCATTTCATTTATCTACGTCCCTCGACCCTGTATTCTCCTCGATCGATGAGAAAAATCAATTTTCTTTGTACAGTTTGGCTCCGATCTAGAGGATGAGTCACCTGGATATCGGCCTATTAATTTGCGTAGCAATTTCAGAATCGCAGTCTAGTTTATTCGCGCATTCTAATTTTATTACCGTTCGTTCTCTCGGTCGTAACGACGTCACGGTATGAAAAAGCGAAGCGAGCCTCCGTCTTCGTTTCTTCAATTTTTATCGAGAAACGTTGGAACTGGGTCAGACCGCGATATCGTTTGATTAAAAGCTTGTTAATTGTTTCTAGGAGCCGCCTCGCATTCTTGGATTAATCTTGACGATTCTGTTTCTATTTTCAAAGGTTTGCGGATAAACAGCTACGGCTGTTACGGTTGAAAGCTGCAAAGTCTCAGCTGGAAGAAAAATGCATGAAAAATCTTGAAAAAGTTGAAAAAAAGGACAAATTGGTAACAAAAAACAAAGAAGCGATAGAGAAAGAAGAGAATAAACAGTTTTAACAATCGTCTCGTGTTTTCTGTTCCAGATATGTGATATAAACACTTGCAAAGAGCGAGTGAGGCTACTGCAATCTCTAGTTAATGAGACGAGACAGAGTATAAACACGGGTAAGGTATTCTTGCTTTTTTTGCTTCTTGCTTCTTCGTTGTCGTACTGACGGTATTTCTTATCCCCCAGGTAATCAGAGATTGAACATCCTCAGAGATGTGAATGCGCAATTGGCCCTCAGACTGCCGAGGCACGAGGATAGGGTGGATAAATTGCAGCGTTACGTTACCGGGATAAAAGCGAAACAAGAAAAACAGAGGGAAGCCGTTGAGAGAAAGAGACAATTGCACAAAAAAGTTGTTAGAACAGCTAGCCAACAATTGATCGACTACATCTTTCCAATTTCGCAGATAAAACCTAGCCGAAGGTATATTTGAGTTAGAAAAAAAGGAAAAAAGCGGCTTTGAACTTCAAATATGACCTCAGATTCTTGATCGGCGCTTTAAAAAACCTTCGAGTACCAATTTTTATAAGATTTTAAATGTTTTTCAGTCTTTCTCGCAAATCTGACTTCAGATTCGTGATCAACGACCCAAAAAACCATATGATACCAAATTTCATCCAAATCCGTTGATTCGTTCTCAAGATATTGTATTTTTGAGAATTTTGTTCTGCGTAGACTCGATTTTTCTTTTTCGGGTTGATTAGAATAACTTCCGTCGTAAAATTGTATAAAATTCGTTATTCAAATTAGTTTAATATTTCAAGCTTGTACAGCAGCGAGGATGAGAGCGTATGCGGCGATTTGGTCAGTTGCGCGCTCGCCGATGCTTCCAGAACTTCTTACGTCAGGGGCAGATGGGTAAACGACACGGAAAATAGTTTGGAAATGCAGCATTGCATCGTCGCACCCACTTTGCCAGGAACGGGAGATTATTCCGCCTATTCTGTCTGGGGTACTGAATCATTATCCCCTAACGATAACGAATTCAAAACTACTCGTTGAAAGTATCGCCCATTAACGTATTTACCGTCTAATCACACAGTGGCAGCGAACAAGGACGGAGTCCCTGGTGGAAACAAGGAAAACGCGATGCACAATCCTGGCTACAACATCAGCGCAGCTCTTACGTACACCACGCAGCTCGTGAACGTTCTTGCGTTTTACCTCGACGTTAAACTGCCGTATAAACTTGCCTACAGGTTGTCGATATTCCGAATATCCGCTTCTCGACGACGTGATTGAATAACGATTTTTGATATCTTGTTTCAGTGAATTTTGCGGAAGTGAAATGTCGGATCAAAAATTTGCCAGAAAAGTTGCGAGGCTCAATAGCAACGTATTGCATCTGTGTTTTACCCAGAACACAAATCTTTCACACTTACATCCCACACACACGTTGCAGAATATTCTGCACTTGCTCAATACCGAAGTCAGCAATCTCGGAAGGTAAACAGATCCGAGCTTGTACGGACAAAGATTTAACATCCTGTTGTTTTCTCTGATCAGGAGCGGTCCGATGACGGCAGACTTGGCAACCGCCTCCCTGATGCACAGTCAACTGATTCCAGATTTAGACGCCAGCGACGACTCTGCTTCCGACGAAGAGGAGGATACCTTCAATTGGGAATGGGAGGCTGTGAGTCTTCAACAATTTCGTTACCGTATCACAAAATTGAAGATGTTGTTATTAAAGTTTATCATTTTTTCCCCCCATTTATCGAAGGTTCCGCACGTAACGTGCCCCGAGATGATGGTGCCGAACCCGGGCGGAGTGGCGAACCAGCAATCATCGGCTAGTATGCAGGTGAACCAAAGTGTTGCTGGTGGACTTGTTACAAGTGCAGCAAATAGCATAGCTTCATTTTGGCGAGGATGGACTACTAATAGATAGACTAGAATTAAAATTTTAAAACAATATACAAATAAAAAAAAATCATTCGAGCGAAGAAAGGGAAAAATAAAAATCTTAAGGTTTAGTTTTCCCGTAGAGAGAGAAAACCTTTTTTTTCTTGTCGGGTTATTTTCTCTCTCAAAAGAAAAAAAGAAAATATTGTGATGTTTGTTACAAAACCGAGCTACAGCTGCTCTTGGTACACGCAAAATTTTAGGCACGATATTAAAATAATTTGTTTTTCTTAATTAACAGAAGAGAAAAGAATAGAAAAGAAAAAAAAATGTTCATAAAATCGTTTTTCATAATCAAAATAACAAAGAAAAGAAAAGCTCTGTGATGATTGAAAAATTATTTTCATTTTCTTTCAACGACAACAACAATAATAACGTAAATCTTTTGAATAAGTAAAACTTTTCTCCAAAACAAAAAAAAAAAGAAGTAATTTTTTGGTTTTCTCCAGCAGTTGCCTTTGGCTAACGGATCGTATCGTTAGCCTCGTTGTTGACGGCTCGTTATTTGCGAATATGTTTTCAAATTCTCGTAGTAGCGAATGATATTTTCGCTACTTAAATAAACAAAAAAAAATGTTATATAATAAAAAGGAACGAGCAAATTATCTCTTGATCGTACTCCAAGTATAGAGTTCATTGTCTAAGAGCCATTATATCAGCCGACGGTTTTTAACAGTTTGCTTATGCCGAAACACTGTAAAATAGTTTATCGGTAAGAAAAAGAAAAAAAAATCCTTAATATGTAAGATGTGTTTTTTTATTGTAAATTATGAAATATTTTAATAAAATATATTCCACAAGAGAAAAAAAAACAAAAAAAAAACCCAATGTTGAGTATAGTTGAATTTTTCTTTTGTACAACTCTTCTATCGATATAATCAGATAATTGTGTAAATAATTATAACTGACAAAAAGATTTTTCAAAAATAAATAATATAGATAATTAAAACAGTCTCCATTCAGCTATATTCGACTATCCATTGTCGGTTTTGCTTACTAATCGGTATTTAATTAGCCAATTTCTTTTGCTTAGCTGACTTTAATCTACATACGATAAACTATCAGCATCAGCTTAATTTTACGGATTGATGGGTTTTTAAATATAAATGATGAAAAAATTTACGAATAAACGGTCGATAATTTATTTGATATAATATCCATGAATCTTTAGTTAGCTTTATACAATATTTGTTACGATGTTAGCTGAATTTGCTAGATAGAGCTAAATTAGCGTTGTTAGTTTTTAGTACATCATATTATCTCTCTTCTTTTTTTTTTAAATTGTTTTTTTACTCCTATACTATTTCATTAACCGAATACAAAACCTTCTTCCTTATTATCATTATTCTTTAGCTTCCAAAGTTTCATGCGGTTCGATGAACCGACGATAGTTAATTTATATTTTCATTTAAAATTGAAATTGAATATTCCCATTAATGTACTCGGACGCAAATGATAGCATGAAAGTTGAAATTTTTAGTCATAATATTCATGACTGCGCTGTGATAATGAAAAATTGAAAAATTATACGAGATTTCTTTCATGTCGGATCTTAGCGATATGAAGTTTTAAAAAATTCCATAAGATAATTATTTTCACAGCGTAACCGCATCTGAACCTGCGTAGCCAAAGGTAAGATCGCAAGATTATATAATTATCTTTGAGAAAGAAAGGAAAAAATAGTATATTGTGCAACTCGTGGGCAAAAATGACGATTCCGAGTGAGTGTGAATATAGCCACACGAGCCGAAGGCGAGTGCGGATATCACACGAACTCAGAATCGTCATTGCCCACGAGGTGCACACGATATTTTTCCCAACAAATATGTAAAATTAGGCGAGTTTAGCCGTCTGTTGAAAATGAACAAAACTCACTAACCATTTCCCCACTAGTGGAGAAATGAAACCATTTCTCAACTAGTGGAGAATAGTTTGCGTGTTTTGTCATCACCAGTGGTCAGCAGTAGTTCTGGGTCACTAGTGGAAAAATGATTCTTCATTTCCCAATTCATTGAGAAATAGCGTCTTTTGTTCATTTTCAGCAGACGGCCAAAACCGCCTATTTTTACATATGCGTTGGGAAAAAAGTATAAACAAGGTGTAAAAAGTCTTCTAGTGAACGAGTTGTGTGTGTGATAAGAAAAACTATTTCAGAAGTTTTTCTAATAAGAATACAGCTGGATCTCGTTTGAAGAAATGGTTAAAAATAATTAAGCGATTGTTGTACGAATTCATTAAACGAAACAAAACAAAAAATATATAATAATGATGATAATAAGCTGCTGTTTAATCTAAATAATGAGGATAATGAGTTTCTTTATTTAGCGACGTTGAATATGAGTGTTTATAATATAATTAATTATATATATCTTTGTTGGTTCTTTACAAACAGATATATAGATCATGATATATACAATCTGACTCTGCAATTATAAATTACATTCCGATAACATGTGTTTAAACGCCCTTACACATTATATAAATATGATAATTAATGATTTTACCCTTGGCTAATAATTATATTGAAATGCTTTATACATTGAACTTATTCTCTTTCTCTTAAAATTGTAGACGTTTATTATTTGTTTTTAGTATGTTTTGTATTTTTTTTTCAGTTTTACAAGTGTGTGTGTCTTATAATATTTGTATGTAATGTTTTTTTTTTTTAAATTAATTATTGTTCTATACAATTTGTGACTTATGCGCGGGGGAGGGGAAACCCATCATAGCTGATGTTGTTGCCGTTGTCTCATATCTGATGTTCTCTCATTCGCCAGACTATTCCATACAACACGTATAAAATGGTATACATATCATATGCACTAACTAGTCCTTGACTCCTGCAAACACATCATTAGACAATATTTAAATTTATTTATTTATTTATTTTATTTTTTCAATATATGTGTATATGTATCCTTTTTATCTTATTTTAGTAAAATTCAAATTTTCAGGCAGTTTGAAGAATATATTTACATCGAGCCTTATATTTACAATAACTATTTCTTATAAACTGAGAACCCTCTTTGATACAGTAAATTTTTTCTTTTATCTTGCAAAAGCGTGTCGAACCATCGATGAGAATCGCTTCGTGAGTTGTTAGGATTAGAATATAAGTCAGGTATTTAGTCATAAAACACATGTACCTGTTGCTACGGAGCGATAATGATGGTAAAACTGATTGAAAAACAAAAAACCAAGAAGAAAAACAACCGTGTTGATTTATTGGCGACAGGCGATACTCCCATTCGCACCCTACCCCCTGATTAGTCGATAGTACAAAGTGGCATAAAAATGGAGCAAGATATGTGTATATTAAAAGTCTGTATTTTAATACATGGGAGAAACCATGCCCAAGCAACAATAACAAATTCAAGAAGAGAATGTGATCAATGAAATTTACCTTTTGTCGAATACTGCTCAATTCTTACGCCGGACCCTGTATCGCTCTTTTTGTTTTTTCGTCTACGTTCAGCATTGTTTAGTATGCAGTTGACGCATCGAGTTGTATATACAACGAATTATTCGTACTTTCTTCGACTCATCTTCTTCTATCTATAAAAGTTAACTCTATCAAAGTTACCCTATAGTCCATTTTTTTTTTCTTTTCCTAATCTACTTTGTTCCAATTTAAGAGGATGTAAATAATTACTGATATCTTAGATTAATAAATATAGAAGCATTTTTAATTATTTGAAAAGAAACAAAACCAAGAAAAAAAATTAAATGTTTCCAATCTATTTCACATTTTGTTATTATATATTATTGTAGAAATTTGTTTTGAGCCAGGCCAAACACAATTCAATAAAACACGCTGAGTAATTATCCATGAGATTTTATTTGTCATTGATGGCTATGATTAATGCAAAAATTAAAAAATAACATTTAATAATTATCTTAATAACTATATTACATTAAAAATGCAAAGTGAATTTTGCAAATACTATCTATCGTCAAACGTATTCGATTCATTATTCATTATCCATTATTCGTAATGTCCTCTAGACATTTTTCATTAACTTGGAGCTAATTATTATAATTTCTTTTAATCAAGTTAAAATAAGCGTGAGAATGAAATTGATTAATCACGTTGAAACTAATGATCTTCAACTTTTATAGTCAATTGAACCGAATAAAAAACTTGAAATAAAAAAAAAATTTAACTAAATTTTGTCCAACTTTTAATTATTTCCTCCACCTGATTTCAATTGTAAAATAATGATAAAAAAGTTTTTTCTGTTGCTAGATAAAATTTCGAATTTTGTCTGATAGAAAATTAGTATCGATAAAATTCACTAAGTCTTGAAAAACTTGAGCGTCTTATGAAAAAATAGATCAAATTATGTATTAATATTTATTTATTTTATTTTATTATTTATAGTATAAAGTGTCAACTTTTTTTTTTTGTTCTTTTCAAGCGATGTAAAGGTTTTTCTCTACCTAGTATTGTTTTCTTTTTCTACTTTGTTCCAGGTCGGACGTCGGATTCTGGACAACGCGGCACGAAAGACATAAAATGACCTGCATGTCATCAAACTGCATACGACCCGAACTGGCTTTTGGGGCGCTGTCGTTTTTCGGCAGTACCCCTTAGTGCTGGATTCGCGTGTCGAGAACCTTCGGGTTTTACGATCTTTCCGGGTCGTATTATTACGCATTTCAACAAAATCGATCTTCTGGCCGTGAAACTGGCTGCTTTTCCAGTCAACGAGCTCCGCTTACAAGTTTCTAGTCATAGTCTACAACCGGAAGAATCCTCCGAACGTGAAACTGGCCGCTTTTCCAGTCAACGAGCTCCGCTTAGAAGAGCGCAGAGGGGTGCGATCATAAAATATTCTATTGTGTTTTTCATAATAATAACTTGTCGAATATACTAACATTAATAAATAATTCTGCCAAGAATCAACTCGGTTGAAATATAACATGAAATAAAAATAATAATTATGCTCGTATCATTTTTTTTTTCAGTTGGATTAAAAAAAATCTCCAATATCGTTGGCACATTTATTATAAAAATTGGTGTTCTTAGACTGAATCACAAAACGTTGTTAAAATCGATGTTAATATGATCATACCTGGTGCGAATAAAAATGGAAAAAACGTACGACACAATAAAATATTTTTACCAGACCTTCCGCATAATAATCTAAGTATATATGTATATATATATATTTCTTAATTCTTGGATACTATTTTACGGGGGGGAAATGG
>JAFFZH010014698.1:19532-42991 GCA_018420115.1 Euura saliciscinereae
CAATCTTACACATCTTTTCCTCGTTACGATTCTTCTTCGAAGTTACAATAATTTTATTTTTAAATTCATATCTAATCTAGGATGATTTTTAGACAGTCGACGATGTGTCTCGATTCATTATGTTAATCTTTACACAGAACAAGGAATACAGAATATAGAAAAATACATTATCTTCGTGTTTTTCAAGTTCGAGCAGATTGATCGATTATTTGATTCACAGAAAAAGATGTGTAAGATTGAAAATCGAAAAGATTGATGAATAACGTTAATTAATTCATGCGTCGCGTATTTTATGGGACAGAGTAGGAAATTTACAAATCTAGACGACGAATATAAGTACAGAAAATATTATTTCGTGGAAACCAAAAAACAAAGTATTCGAACCGTTTATTCATAAAGAATGAACAATAAGGATAAAATTTATGTACAAAGTAGTTCAATTGTGTCTTTTTTTTTCTTAAATCTTTCATATTGCATGGGCTAAACGAAACTAAACGAAACTGAATTTACAACGTTCTTATAATATCACTTTGGAAATTTTTCTCCAGTTAAATTAAGTGTTTACAAATTTTTTTCATGCATTCATCTCTTTCTTATTCACTCTTTATATTATATTGTCATCGATGATAAAAAAAAGACAAAAAAAAAGAAGAAAAATCTGCCGCCTTATAAACTTCCTTATTCCGTCATTCTTCGCCCTATAATGTTGCAACAGTTAATTTTATCCTAACTTATTCCACACACGTTAAAGGGGGTAATAATATTCTTTAATTAATTTGTTTTTTTTTTCTCGTTTTAAATATATATTACATTTATCATTTCCAAAATGTAGTCACATTCCCTGAGATATTTTTGTTTTTGTCTATTTTTTTCCCTCTTCCCTTCTACGTTAAAACTCGCCTTCGTCCCACAACGAAGAGACCTCGCACCTCGACTATATATTCTTTCGACAGTGTAACGGCAGATTTATCATAATTGTACATACTATATATTTATCATGTATTAAGGATCCAGCAAAAAACAAATTCCACTGCAGTTTATTGTATTATTATTATTATTAATTTCTTATCTGTCCTTTTCTTTTTTCTTATATCAATTAACTAATAACGTTTCTTTCTTTCTTTCTTTCTTTCTTTTTTTTTTCTCTATTCGATAATTGGGTCAATTAATTGTACGTTTGGGTGTGGGTCAGAATAAGATCGTGGGTTAGTTTAATATGAAGGCAAATCGTATCCAAGACTTACACTGTTCGCCCTGCTGGGGCAAACCTCCCGGAACACCTGTTCGATGAACGGTCGCCTGTGGAAAGAGAGAAGAATAAAAGCGTTATTATTCCCATCGAATCAACGCAGGCGGTTTTAAAGTTCGCCGATAAGGTAAACTCGGAGACTCGATGGAGATCCAAGGTCGAGGATCTATTGCCAAAGTAATCTAATTATGTACTTTGGTATCAAGCCAAATTGCCAATAGACCATGCTAAATCTTCTTTGCGTTTGAGTCTCTGCTCTCGGACAGACAACCTCGGCGCTATTTTATTACGTAAGCAATTCAAACGGTTCCGTTGTCTGCTTTATTCAACCTGACTTGATAGTCTGTGTTGCGTAGCTCGAGGAGCGGGCAGTGCCGGAGTAATTCCTCGCTATCGTAAGAGTGAAGAGTCTTGGCTTCGATGTGAACAGTGTGTGAAACGAGGGTTTCTCAATCGCGGTTTGATAACGATTTTTTTTTCTTTTTCTTAGATCGTGTGAGAAATCACTCACTTGGCAGGAAGACCGCCTCCCGGTGGAAGATTGGGCATTTCCTGGTCTATGAGGAGCTGGAGAAGCTGGGGAAAATCTATGCCGTCTTGGTTCTCCTGCTGCGTTACTATTTCTGTTTGGAATAGAAAAAATACGATTGATTATTAACCGATGAAACAATTAATGGGAAAGTAATTAAACAGTGATTTACAAAAATTACAGCATCTCATTCCAATTCAAATGAGAAATAAAGATTCTATATTTAGTCAAAAGTGGGTGGGATTTACTTAGTTTACATAAGGATCTGGTGAACGCTGTCGTTACTTTACAATGCAAATAATGATAATTATTAAACGTGTTACATAAATTTTTGTATCTTTCAAGACGCAATTAGTGGCGTATTTGAACAGATGGTTTTTTTTTTTTTTTTGAGGGGGGTAAAGGTATATATTAGATGTGTTGTGGATAATTTCATTACCTTACATATCTACCAAAAAAAAAAAACTGGTCAAATATTATTAATATCGTAGAGTAAGAAAATATAAAATGAAGAAATAAAAAAATACATGCAGCTACTTAGGACTGGAATAAATAATTTTTTTTTCTTTTTTTTTACAGTACATTTCTTATGGGAAAATTAATATACTCCGGTCATAAGTAGATACATCGATCTTGATATGTTTTTTCTTTTTTTTTTTACAATGTTTATCTTCTCCACCTTTGGAATTGCTTCGGTAGTACGCGATTATTAATCAGTTAACGGCAATCGCAATGATATTTCCATAAGAAATGCATTGCCGTTAAACAATAAGCATAAAATTTAAATTAAAAATTAACAAAATTATATTATTATGGTATAAAAATCATTCGAAAAATGTATCAGAATCAAATGTTCTTGTTTTTTTTTTTTTATACTGAGTTTTTCACGTACCTGTTTCACATTCCATATATTATTATTGTTTTGTTGTTGTTATTGTTTCTATTTCTGTTTTTTCGTCTGCTGTTTTTTTTTGTTTTATTTACCAAAAATAACAATAAGAAATCATTATCGATTCATTACACATGTGAATATTAAACAAGTCCAAAGGTCGGATTATCAATCGTTATAATATCATGTTGAAAAATCTAATGTACAAATATTATCATTCGTGTTCTACTATATTCTGGTTTGTTCATTATGATAAATAATTGTAAAGATTTATCTTAACTAAAATTAACTCGCTTTTGTATAATTGTGTAGAATTATACATTTTTTTTACCTATTGTACTTAAAATTATTAATTCTTACACCAACGACGAACCTGAATCGTCTGGATAAAATTTGTAAGTACGTATCGCGACTAGTGTTTCATTAGATCAGTTTATAGATATAGAAAATTTAGTCTTGCCGAAGTAAAACTAGATTTCTCGAAATCGAAGGACGGGATTTAGCTACTTTTTCTTCCAGTTTTCTTGAGCCATTATTTTTGGTGTTTCTATTTCGACCAGATACCTAATAATAGTGATTATAATAATCGCTTCGGTCTACGTGTTGTGATTTACTTATCGACTAATTGCATTTATCGTCTATTTGCATCTGGTTGTTTGCTCCGACAGGATCAGAGTTCTCTTTGGACTTGAAATTACAGCGAATGATTAATCTCTGTTGATCCCTGGGAGCGGGATAAGCTATCGATGTACATACATGAATAAAATTAGACTAGAAAATTAAACTGTTGGCATATGATATATGCGTGAAATACTCGAGCTTTGTAACTTAATTATCTTATTTTAAAACAGTAGTAGAGTTGGAAAATCTGTGCCAAGGTAGAATGTGACGAATAGGCATCTACCGCGTGTAAGACGCTAAAGACTGTTATTGCCACATGTGTTTAAATCACCTTGAGATTGTTACAAACAATTGGCAGTAATTAGATGATCGAAAATTCCGAATTCTAAACATACGTAATTATTTTTAAATCGGAGTACCAGCTCCCCGAACGAAACCTTGAAGGCTAATTTTACTTTATACCATTTCAGGAATGACTTTAGATTCTAATAAAACTTTCATACAGGAATTGTATTCCGTATACTTGAATAAAGAATATTAACAATTATGAGTGGTTACAATTATTTATATCTCTTCTCCGCTAACGATATATATTTTTGTTTTTGGTTCTTTCTTTGTATTAGTTTTTTAAATCTGACCGTAGTAAAATACTATCTTTGATAAGGTGCGTGATTATGTATTTGAAATAATAGAAGATTGCTAAAAATACTATACAACGACAAGTTTACACTTAAATATTAAATACTGTAATAGTTTCGAGTTATCGAAAAACTATTTTCACGGAATAAATAGTGAAATAATAATCTAGACGAGAGATTTCTATTATTTTCATAGTAATAAGGCTCCTAGGTTTTCACCCTGGTTGATACAATCGTGATTAGAATATTGTTTCCTTCACCTCACGCCCGAAGAAATTAGAATTTTCTATTTTCTATAGAAACTTAATTCTAAGGGCAGTTTTTCTATCATATAATCTACGATACTTATCAAATTTCATTGTTGTGTTTGAGTATAAGGCTGAAATATTAATATCAAATATTACACAACTTCATATCTTAAAAATCTAGGGAAGAACTAGTCAAGATTGCTTCTGGTTACACTTAAAATATACCGACTAACGACACTGGCTGGTCTTACAAATTATTTCGGATCTCTTAAATCCAACGCTTCGATAACATATCATTTCTATTGATATTAAATTTTGGTCAATAATTTCAAACACACCGATTAACAATAAGCATTAAAACGCTACATTGATAAATACTGTGTTAATCACACGTTTTCTACCAGATTGTCCAATCAAAGGCTCTTTTCAAGATCAGATCGCCCTTATCTAGCCCATTTTTGCCCTATTAACGGTGAGACTATCTCATAATCTATTGCTTTTATACTTTAATTTGGTTCTTCGACCCTTCAACCGATTAAATAAACCCTTCACTGCTATTTTGGCACATTTTCATACGAGATTCTCTGAAAACAAGACATAGAAAGTGTATCCCAAGCCGATTTCATGCGCTCCAAAACCTTGTTAGTCACGATTTAGTGAATATTTTAAATTGCCTCGTAGCAAAAAATGTTATCTCTAGACAACGGATGAGCGTCAAGTGCGCTTGCGCCTCCTCGACAAACGTCTTCTATTAGTGCAACATAGAAACGATAGAAAAGAATGAGAGTATGAAAAATTGAATGAACCTTTGATCCTCCTCTCAATCGCCATCTCGAGTTCAGCCTCCTTCTTTTGTGCCTCGGTGCTCGGCTTAGGTGCGCCGGGTAACGTTACCAATACTATACTCATGTTGTCTCTGCTGCCCTGAAACGAATCAGCGAAAAACCAAAAAATCAATTAAACTCTTCTGGCTAAAATTGTATTTTATCTTCGGTCTCGTACCTTGTAGAGGCAAGTATCTATGACCTGGTTCGTCACCGCTTCGAGATCGTCCGTGAGCAGGAGCCTGGACCTGATGAAGTCGCACAGGTCCTCGTTGGTCATGACGTCCCAGATCCCGTCGCAGGCAAGAACGAGGAATTCGTCGTTATCGTCGTCGCGGTCCCTCACGAATATCTCGGGCTCGGGGGACACGAGCTGTTCGCAGGGTCCCCGTCCCTCGACGTTTTTGTACTCGTAGTCCCCCAGGGCTCTGGAAACAGCCAAAGAGCCGTTTACCCGCTGTATCATGACGCTTCCCCCCGCCCTCTGGATCCTCTCCTTCTCCGCAGGCAGGACGGGCTTGTGATCCCTGGTGGAAAACACCGGGTTTCCGGAACGGCATAAAACGGCTCTAGAGTCTCCGCAGTTGGCGATGTATATCTGCCTGGGGGATACGAAGGCGCAGACCGCGGTGGAGCCCGACTTGTCCGTGCCTGAGCTCATCTCTGGCAGCTCCCTCATCCTGTTGTCCAGTCTGAGGAACCCCAGGTGGATCCCCTTTATCACATCCTCCGCCTTAAACTCCTCGGTCTGCATTATAGACTCCAGCAGGTTCTCGGCGCTGTGTGCGGACACGAGGGCGCCGGCGTGGCCGTCGAACACCGCGAAGTAGCTCCAGTCCGAGAGGCCGCCTTCGAGGCCGGTTATAGCCCGGTGGGCGTCTTCCATCTCGACGCGCCACCCCTGCATGCTTGCCACTCCGTATCGCAGACCGTTTCCGGCTCCATGCTCGTTGTACTTTTCTGTTTGCGGTTTGTCCAAAAATGCCCCCATAGTCCGTGTCTCTCTCTCTCTCTCTCTCTCTCTGTTATCGCCGCGTTTTTTGTCCTATTTTTTTCAGACTGTGGTTCGAGTTCGTGGTTATGACGCTAGCGGTATTATTTGAAGAGCATTTTTGCGTTTTTTCTATCGATATTTTATCAGGTTGTCCCTAGCCTGAAAATAAACGGCTATTGTGAATCGAGTGTCGTTTAATATCGTTGCGAAAATAGTCGCGTATCAATCGCGCGGGTTGAGGTGATCCTCGCGTCGCGAGTTTGCGATCGGTTTCCGTCCGGCACTGCCGACGGGGGGAAATTAAAAGGAGAAGAAAACTTACGTGGGGTAGAAGAAAAACGGTAACGGATTATATTTACGTTTGTCTCCTGGAAAGTTGAAAACTTTAAATCGCTTTCGTGCGTCGCGTATGAAACCGTTACGGGTTTCTTTTCGATCTGACTCGACGATCGGGTCGGTTATCAATCCATTTTTCTCGCACCTCTTTATTATCCTGTTACCGTAACGGCGCTAGTCGAATCGGCTCATGTTTTTTCTCTCTGCTGGGACCACAAATATTACCGTCACCATGTCCCGTCGAACCAGGGCTCAAGGCTCAACACACAGAAACAACGGAATCGACTCGTATGAATGGCGGATGCTAGTAGCGCGGGGTCTGCGCATGACTGGGTTATAAATAGACCCCAGCGTGTCGTCACCGATGGCCAATCGGATCGCTGGGTCTCCGAGACTTCGCGCGTAACTCGAACAGGCGGAAGAACTTTGCCTGGGATTTTCACCGGCCACAGCGCCTTATCGGACGCGGAATCTTTTATCTTATCGTTTTATCTTCTCTAGGTGTAAATTATGCAACATATTTTATATACATATATGTATATTTTTTTTTTATCGAGAGTGCGAATAGGTTTGTTCAATCGTTTTTGAACAACGACGCACGCTTCGGTATCCGATTCGCTCGCGGACGCGGTCAACCCCCTCCACCAACGAATAACGCTGCTTGCGGGCTTCTTGAATGGAAATTCAAACAACGTGAACGCAGCCGAAACTGAGTCGACGCGGTGGCAAATTCAAATTCATTTATTTCCGCTTACTTTTGAATTTTGGGATAGTACAGATTTCAGCTACTTCAGTTTTGAATCTATTATAGACTCGTTATATATGTAGGATGTATAGATTGATTGAGAATAGTAAATTCAGGCTTCAACCGAAAGAAATATATATTATTGGGGGGTTTCCAATCAAATTAGAGGCGCATTCATATTTTCTTAAAAATTTAAGACTACTCAAGTTTTTCAAAACAGGCTAATCCAGGGTGTCTACTCAAGCAAGGATCTACAATTCCCTGAGAATTCCAGGATATTTTTTTTTCTATTTTTCCAGATGTGTCGAGATACGATTTTTATTATTATTTCGCAAAATATACTAGATTTTTTTGTTTCAGAAAAATTCCCTCAGGGAACTCAATATTCCCTGAGAATTCCAGGATATTTCAGGGGAAAAAAATTCCCTAAGATTTCCAGAACATCCAGGTTTTTCAAGGATGTAGACACCCTGCAAACCGCTTCATAATTATCTAGTTAAATTCTTGGAAATGATGAAATAGTATTTTCAATTTTCAACAATGTAACTAACGTTTGGTGATATACCGCGAAATTTGAATGTGAAAAAATTGAAGAATAAAAACTTACAAACTGAAAAATAACGCGCTTATTTTATACCTAGTATTATTTACCTCTTATAATGGATGTTTAATTCTATCTCGGACTTCGAACTGCGTATAATTAATGAATGGAGATATTAAAATTTAGGAATAAGTATTTAGGGTGAGAAAGTTTAAAAAAGAGCAGAAAAAACAATCACATATCGCTGTATTTATTTATAACACCGATGATCGATTGAGTTGGGTCACTTTATTTCTTTGAGAATAATTAGACTGATCGAAAACCGGAGTCCGATTAAAGCGAATGATACTGAATTGGATATAAATCTTACAAAAAGCGTATAAAGAAGGATTTAATTAACAGATGAGCGAATCGAATTCATTGTCTAGTCAAATTCATAGTCAAATAAATAATGTATTTCGAATATGAATATTAGATGTGACTGAATCATCTATCTTCTTCACTTTTTCAAAACGAAACCTAGATCTCTAGGCACCATATACTTCTTTACGACTTCGTCGTCGATTTTGCTTCTGCTCTCCTGATGCGCGGCCACAAGTGGCTGGAGCAGGTCTATCAATTCCTTCTTTAGTTCCCCCGTGAGAATTTCTCCCGCCGTATATCCCTGAAAAAAAGAAAACAGTCGATAAAATATTCAAAGAATCGCCAGTTCGTCTCACCTTCCTCAACTCTTCGAGCCTCTCGTCATCCTCCAGGAAGAACCTGAGCCACTGATAGGATGTATCGATATCACAGTTCCCTCCGAGACTCCTGTGCTCCTCGACGGTGGTCTGGCCACCCGAGAAAGCGTGTTTGTTGATCTTGTTCTTTATCTGTTTCGGAGTATCGTTCAAGAAAATCGCGCTGTTATTATCGCTAGCCGACATCTTGGTCTTGGATCCTTGCAGAGCCGGGAAAAAGGTAGAATGCAACAGCGCAGGCTTCGGAAACCCGATCCTGGGCGCTACGTCTCTGGTCATTCTAAAATACGGGTCCTGGTCGATGGCGCAGGGTATGAGGCAGTTGACCTTGGCGCCTTTGAAGATGAAGGGAAACGTGCTAGAGAACGCAGGCGCAGCCTGAGTCGGAGGAAACGAGATCTTTGCGACAGGGTCGCTGTCTCCGAAGCCGAATATCCCCTTGACCTGATTGAAAGTCACGCATTTCTGTATCCTTATCATGTTCTGATAGAAGGCCGGGTTGTTCCCGATGTGTTCGAGGTTGGAGAATATGAAAGTCTTGTCGGGGTTGAATCCGCAGGCTATTATGTCCTTGGCGTTGTTGTAGGACATCTGTATCGCGTCTTCTATCTTGAGGTCCTTCCATATCGCCTTTTCGTCGTCGGTCAGCTGTATGACCAACGGGACGTCGAATACCTCCTGAAGCCACTTGCAGAACGTGAATGGGATCAGGTGGCCCAGGTGCATAGACTCGGAGCTCGGGCCCCGCCCGGTGTAGAGATAGAACGGTTTTCCTTGTTCGTAGTTGTTCAATATAGTGTGCATGTCTCGATGCGAGAAGAAAATCCCGCGCCTCAGCCAGTGGTGAGGCTTTCGACCCGTCAGTTTCTCGAAACGTGCTAGGAGCTCGTCGTCTATCTTCGAACTTCCGAATCTCGCTAGAAGATGATGCAATTTTTTTTTTAGAGGTTAGGATCGGGATTTCGATAAGTTTGGAGACAGAATGACGAAGAATTAATGTTGTCAAATATTGATGTGATTATTATTTATTCTACTCACTGATTAATTTGTCGTAATCAATCCCAGCGTTAGTCTTGCTCTGTACGTTCCACGGATCGACGATGTCTTCATCGTCCTCAACGCCGTTCGGCGATTTATTATCGACATTCGTTTGTTCCGTGGTCATTTTTGGCTCTATTTACGTATAATTGATACCAATTGGTGAGCTTATAACCTAGTTGTTCGATATCACCGTTATCCGGTACGTTTTTCAACTTTATTTGAGGTTATGTAAACAGCTGGAACCTTCAACGACGGACCACGCTTGAATGACGTGGGGTGGCTATGACGCTGCGTCGAAAATCAACTGCGCATGCGCATGCGCAGGATACTGTACGTTTAAAAGGGCGCGAAAATTTTGAATTTCGTTCTCAAAATAACAATCATCGAGAATTGAGAGACGCTGTCTGTCATCTTCGGCGAGTTCATAAACCCGTGATATTACATTAGTACGTATATACGGACGCCATGACATACCGTGAGTTTCCCGCTATGCGGGCCACTCGGTGCGCCTGATACAGGCAACCGTACGTACGGCACGTGCTAATTCTTATGGGATGTATGTACATCTTCAATGTGACACGTAACGCGCGTGATATACTACAGATATACCAGTAACTACCGTATTTCGTCATCCTCTGTGTGTCTCATGCAATGTAGAGAAATATTAGTCTATACAGGGTGACTTTTCTTCGGGTCCGGGTGAGGTAGGGGCCTATGCTACCGATGCTCCGCCCCTTGCTATATCACACTGTTACCAAACTCTAACTTTACATCAAGCCGTCGATACTTAGCCGGGAAGCAGATTTATCCCGACGTAATTGTCTATCATTGGACGTGTCTTACATCGTCATATGGTCGACAGGCATAAGTCTAATACCTATAGTCAACTTTTCGGTATTGTCTATCGTTTGACTGTTCAGAGAACATTCGTGAACTTTTTGTCCAGCGTATTGGCTTGACATGAGACAGTCAGACGTTTTTCAGGCTACTATAGAGTCCATGAAGGGACAGAAGTGCTACCTCGGCTAGTCTGGTCTGGTAAGCCCCTCCCTCATCCGGCCCCGTAGAGAATTATTTTCGGGTTTTACTGAATGAATAAACTGCAAACTAATTGATCAGCAATTGAATTTCATTTATTGTTAATTATAACGATCGATAAACAATAGCAGTTTATGATGAGAATGATCTGAAATCTGTTTTGATTAAACTTTCATAAAAAAATATCATCAAGAACTTGAATAGACGGATATACATATTTAAACTTTATGTAATACTTATTCGAGTTTTTTTTTCTTTCGTTATCGGACAGCGTCTCAAATTTATGATGGTTGTACAGTATTTAACAAATTAAAATTGCACAAAATTATCAACCCTTTTTTTTCTCTGGAGGATTTTACTTGCGCATACAGTTAGCAAGAATAATTGTACTGTTTTATAAATCAAGAAGTTTTATCATTGTGATACTCAAGACGCCGTTTAGGTACGTGAGTATGAGGTAATAATGATAAGAGCACAAAAATGAAAAAATCAGGCGTAATTTACAAGGTATAAAAAGTATTTCATATTGAATTGGCATATCATACGATAATCGTTACACAGCAAGTATATAGGAATGGGGTGTAATACAAGTACAGTATAAGTACACGAGAGTAATTATAATATTATACAGAGAAACATTTTTATCCATATCGACAATCGCGGAAACAACAATAAAAACAGTTTTAAAAGTACAAAATATAACTAAAATTTTTTAGTGGTTTTTTTCTTCCAAACGTGGGAGTAATTTTTCCATTCTGGTCTATCTACCAATAAATTTTTTGAAATTTGTACGTATAGAAACGTTGAAGATAAAACTGTGAAGATATTGAGCGATTTTGAAAAATGAAATTGTTATGTGAACTGTAATGTTTTAAAAATGAATTATACGTCTAATTATAATTAAGGAAATTTAGAATTATGATTTATAGTTATAATATAGGCAAAAAATGTGCCAGCTGCATAAATAGGTATAGTTTAGGTATATCCACTTATGATAGTAGGGGGTAGTGCGATAGTATTGCTTACTTTTCTGTACTCTGAGCTGTGTCTTTCTTTATCTATATCTATTTTTGTAAAAGCGTTATCCCGTGAAGAAATAAAGAAATAAATAAATATTACATTATTATTTCATTTTTCGACATATTTCATTTATTATATTATATTATATCACAGATATTTTATTATATTTTTATAATATATTATTTATATTATTATATATATATATATATATTATTTATTATTATCAATCATATATATAAAATTTTTATACTGAAAAGGCAACCCCCACCATAACTATAATAATTAAAATTAATATTTGAAAAAAAAAAAAAATTTAATTCATTTAATATAATTACTATTTGTATAAATTAATATTATACATAAATAATTTCTAAAATTAAATATTTTTAGGGTATTTTCTCCAGTTCATCGACGTCTGTGGCGTCGAGATACTTGAAAGTTTTTCGAAAGTGTCGCATGATGTCGCGACACACCGACATCTCCTCCATCGACCCGATTAGGTTGATCGCTGTACCGGATCTATCTAAGCGAGCCGCCCTCCCGACTCTGTGTAAATAAGCCGTGCAGTCTGCTTCACCCGTTCCAGCCACGGGTAAATCGAAATTCAGCACGAGATTTACCTGCGGCACATGGATTCCTGCAATGAAACAAGTTTGTGAAATTAACGACTTTTCGAAAAACGGTTCACCTCTGGAAAACTGTCTCTAAACCCGCTCTGAATTTGTCATCATATGTACCTCGAGGGAACGCGGTGGTGATGATAAGTTTGGTGAAACCCGTCTCGAACCGGTGCAGCACGGCGATTCTCTCGTGGACTGTGAGATCAGCCGAGAGAACGCCGACTGAGTGTCCTTCGTTACTCATCCTCTGGGCGAGCCAACTTACTGTTTCTTGTGTCTGAGGAATAAAAATGAACGTAAATTTCAATTCAGAGCAACGAGATCATGGCGTCGTAACACAAATGAAGAGATTTACGTGGCAGAATATAATGGCCCCTCCAATCGTGATTACGCCGTAGATGTTCGTGATGGCCGTGTATTTTTCTTCCATGTTCTTGCACCTGACATAGTATTGTTTTACGTCGTCCGGCGATTCTTCCACTCTCAGCAATCGTATTATGATCGGATCGCTGACGATCGATTCCGCAACCTCCATCACAGCCGTTTCGTAAGTCGTGGCGAAGAACATCGTCTGACAAGTGGTCGGAAGCAGTCTGGAATACGTTCGGTACAGATTAATACAAAATTCGCATCAATTTCGAGTATCCTGCTCACTCGTGGATTCGGATACATTGGTCCTGGTAGCCTTGAGTCGCTAGCATCACGTCCGCCTCGTCCAGAACAAACACTGATATCTGTGTCAGGTCAAAGAACTCGAAGTTTATCGCCCAGTCCAATACTGTTCCTGGGGTACCGATGATTATGTGGTCGTTTATTTTGCTCCCTCTCGCGACTGTAATGAAAATCCAACAATTTTTAACGATTCATCGATTATCCTATCGCTTTCAGAGGTTGAATATCGTTGAAATTACTCTCTTCTCCTCCGACGGCGTATTTGAGTCGGATCTCAGGGCAGAACTTAGAAATCTTGGCCGCTACTTTGCCAGTTTGAATAGCCAATTCGTGCGTTGGCGATATACAAAGAACCTGGGGATAGTTTTTGTCCTGATCCACTCTGCTGAGCATTGCCAGAACAAACGCCGCGGTTTTCCCTGTACCAGATTGGGCCTGGGCAATCATGTTCTGTGGTGGATCTGCAAGTAGCAGCGGCACTGCGACCTCCTGGATTTTCGATGGCGAATTGAAGCCCATGGCGTAAACCGCCTTCAGGAGTGCCGGTTTCCTGAGAAACGAGAGAATCAGGGTTAAGACGAGTTCGTAACGATTCAGTTTGACGATCGACGAGGATAATCTGAATGGATCTACTCACAGACATAGTCGTTCAAAGGGGACAAACCCGGCCCACGGGCTTAACGCCGTTCGGTTGCGTCGTCGAATGATCTAGATAACGTGAAAAAATTAGAGCAATGATGTAAAGAAGGAGGAATGTTTATAAATAATTACAGATTTTTTGTGGTCTATTCCAGATGATAGTACCGTATTGGTCTTGGAATATAAGCCGACCTCGAATATAAGTCGACCCTCAATTTTTTGCTTCTGATTCAGGACTTTTTTTTTGATCCGAATATAAGCCGAATTTCAGAAGAAAATTACTCATTGTTACAGGTGGATATTTATTTATAATATTGCATCTTTTGAAAATTCATTGCACTAAGGCGCGCGCATATGCATTGCATCGCTAGAATATCAGTCGATAACAAAGTTTCCTGTCGATAATGCAGATCCCCCCAAAAAAGTCCCGAATATCAGTCGGTAACGAAGTTTCCTGTCGTTAATGCAGATCCCCCAAAAAAGTCCCGAATATAAGCCGACCTCGCATATGAGTCGAGTACGGTTTTTGGGGGTTAAATTGGTTACTAAAAACCTCGGCTTATATTCGGACCAATACGGTATATCAATTGTGAATCAGTCGATCTTCTACGAAAAAAATACCATTTTTTTTCAACCGATTTTTGATGCTCGATTGATTGACGAAAACAAAAATCGATTCATCTGGGAAAAACCATCGGTTCTATACAATACTCGATGTTACATCGCTCCAAACAAAAATCGTTAAATTTCGCAGTAATGTATTTTGATTGTTGGATTTTGATTATTGCATTGGAGTAAGTGGCGTAGAAACAAAAGAATCGATCAACCACGCATCGGCGGTTAGGCGATCTAACATCGATTATTGTAGAGAAAAATACTCGATCTACTACGCATCAACAATTATTACTATTAACAATCAACAATTTAACCAACAGTTATTGCCCCGAGGGCCATGTACCAGTTAAACGATTGAAAATTACCCGTGAGAGAAGCTCGGGTATTACTTACCTCCATGATGTCGCGGTACTGACTAACGGTCAACGGCGTTCTTCTATTGTTTATTGTCTTTTGGCGGCAGGTCTGTTTGGCGGGAGGGTGGTTTTCGGTCTTTTTGAACGCACCTCATCCTACGATCCGCGTCTGCAGACAAGTTCAGACCAGTGTTGCCAACCTCCAAGACAAGAAATTGTTTAGGAGGTGGTTCAAATTTCTTTAGATTTCTTCAGATTTCTATTTATGCTACATTTTTATGGGAATTCGAGTTTTATGACGTTTGTTTTTTATGTCAATACGTTTTTAAAAATGTCTTCAAAAATTCCAAACGAGTCTTTATAGTTGGTTCAAATCCACGGACTTCTCCTTATTATTTTGGGGTTGGCAACACTGGTTCAGACCGGTATCGGGTACACGGGGAGTGCGTTCGTAAAGTCTACTTTGTCCGCGGTCCGCGTTAGCGATTGGTTCATTCTGTTCAACTCGATGTCGCGATTGGTTACCATGCTATGGGATAAAGATCCGTCTCAAAGCGACACTCGATAATAGGGTCGTTCAAAAAAAAAAAAAATTCAGATTTTGATTGTTTCGTGAAGATTGTATGGATATGAACGGAAATTACAGCATCCAATTGGAATTTATAATCGTCATTATTAATAAAAAACTAAGTTAAATATGAAGAAATTTCCGGCGGGAAGGAACGCGCTGTGATTGGGCGCCCTCGTCGCGTGACGTCATAATTGGGTAGATTCGAACGAGCCCCATAAGAAATGTATTAGCTTGTTAGATTTTTTTGCTCCACACGTACTATTGTGATTCGAGACGAATATCGGTTTCGTAAAAGCACAATCAGACAATCTCCCGGAAGTAACCGTACTCATGATTACCGACTTTTTCTCCCAAAGTGAATATTTTAATGTGCCCAAAACCAGCGGTGTCAAACCTCGAAGAGAGGTTATATTTCAAGATAATCAACTTTACATTTGGCGATAAAAAATCCAAGTTGATAACAATACCAACAGTTGTATTCGATTATTTAATGATATAAACGTGCTGCGATTCTTCTGCTATACCATAACCTATGGGCTATGAAAATTGTTCCCGAGTTTACCCAATTATGACGTCACGCGGGAGCTTGTTTCATAGCGCCCGAAACGGGACCGTTTCAAATCGTGTCATAATTTAAGTGCTTCAATTAACGTCTCGCCTTGGATTTTTCGTGTTTTATGATTTTTACGGGGGTTTTTGGTACCTAAACTTTATTTTGGCCAAACGAATGGAATGGAGACGGAAGCCAACGTTTCGTCCACGGTTCTTCCTGAACCGAATGTCGATCCGGCGACTGGGACTCGAAACTGTAACGAGGAACAAGAAATTCTCGTACGTAACCTTATCCTTTTCCAAGATAAACTTCGGATCGGTATGTCTTCGCAGGACACTCGGGACACTAAAGACGACTGCAGCGAAAGCGTTGCCAGCAAGAGAAGCTCGTCTAAAACTATTGGCCAAGAAAGTTCTCCTGATCCGGAGAATCCGAACGAAAAACAACAAACCAAAGACGTCGAGGACGACGACGACATTCTTTCCCTGGGTGGTGGAAACTCTTTGTTCACAATATACACGTGAGTATTGCCTCAATTCCGATTTCGCCGAAATACTGGACCGAATTGACTCCATTACAATGTTTTCAGCCATCAAGCAACAGATTTGGTTGCCTTCGAGAGAATCATCTGGTGAACCGTTCCGAGACACGAACGATGTCGACATTTACTTTGATGGTAATGTAGAGGAAGTAAAACGAAGCCTACGACCGCTACACGGAGGAGGGCAGCGGCGTGGCACTGTTGGGAATCAAGATCCTGCGATACAACCCGATCGAATTCACCTGTCGCCGCGACCCGATAAGGCGATGGACACTGCAGGTCTTTGCTCGAGTCACAGCGACGCTTCGGCTGTCTACGTTCCGCAGACGAACTTGTCTCCGGATGATCCGCATTGCACCCCATCTGTAAGTTTACAGCTGCCTTCTACTTCCGATGCACCGGAAAATATTGCGACTGTGGACGCCGGCGGCGTTGTTGCGTCGAGGAATACTTACGTTCTTATACCGATCGGTAATTGCTCTTCGTTATTCTCATTCGTTGATTTCATCATCACGTTCGTTTACGTTGAGGGTTTTTTGTCTTGCAGATGATCTACTGCCACCCTGTTGGGTGTGAAGATCGAGGCACCTTTCGTATCACACGTCTATGGCGACGGTGATCTCTGCAATGAAGCGCAGGGAGTACTAGGTCGTGTTGAAAGTCCTGAACCAGTATTCGGATGCAGATGAGAGCGATCTTTATACCAGTGCGTGTTACCGGATGTTACGCAAGACTGTTATCACCTCGGCGCACCGTGTGAAAGAAATGATCGCCTTGACACGTAAAAAACATTTCTCCGCATCTGATCTTGAGAACATAGAACCATTACATTATAAGAAGTATTTCCCAGAAGATGAGTCGAAGGGTTCTGGGAACTCTGCTACCAAAGTCAATGACTGTGTCATTCATATCACAGATTTTGAACAAGGAAAAAGTTTATAGAGTATTTCATCAATACCGAAAAACACCTGTAGCGAATAGTTTTGCAACAACGAATTATCTTTCTTGGATGTTTTTATATAACGTTTTATACTATACCTATACGTTTCACTTTAAAAACAAAATGCTTGATTTACTGTGGTTGTTATTGGTAATTTTTGAATTACAGATATAACAAGAAACAGAGTTGTATTAATATTTCGTTGTTAAAATTTGAACGCAAAGCGTTGTCATTGTCCAAAGAACCGTACAAACGTGATGTTATATTTTTTATTTTCACAGTGTCAAAATAGATTATATACAATATATGAATTGTATAATAATGTATTGAACACGAATTTTTATATCGTTCGTAATGTATTTGAAAATATGAGGTGACACAGACAGTATTATGTCAATTTAAGTAATAATACTTCACGAAATTAGAAATTTTCTGTTCGTTATCATGTAACCAACGGTTCATCGAATTAGATGTACTCAGATACAGTCTTAATAAAGAAACAGACCACAATAAGAAGCTTACACAGAAGTACAGATGTGTAACATTTGTATCATTATCAATAAACCCCAATTATTGAACCAAAATCTACCTAGTCTTCTTCGTTGTTTGCCTAAATTTTTTTTTTTTGGCTTTTACAGTCCGGAGGGGTGTTAATAAATTTGCCCATAAAACATTATTCAACTGGGGAATACGCCTGCTGATCGAATTGTGAGATTCCAACGCGGGGATACTTGCCTATGGTTTATTCAAGTGATCGTTGCGATTCTATGACTTGACGAAGAAAGTAGCCGCGTTTGCTTTGATCTCTGTGGAGATCTGTATAGCCAACAGACGTCCTCTGGAGGCTTTCAACATACTAATACGTGAGTGGTTCAACGCTCCTGTGCAAACGATCGTGGAAGGAACGAATAAAGTAACGGAAAGAGCTGAAATTATCACTGGTGATCTGGCACACATAATTTCTGGGCTCGGTAGTTATCCAGGCGGGGGTGTCTAGATGTCATTGACACTAGACACCCTATCATCACCGGGATGAAACAATGTCAGCGCGTCATATGTACTGAAATTATGTTTACAGAAAACAATACGTTCTGTGAACGTAGAAATAGGTGGAAAGTCGCCGAGAGCAATCCAAAAGACGACGAATACAGAGTGATGATAATTAGCTTGTCACCGGACGTGTTATGCAAGGACCACCCAGACTACGCGCATTACATTTTCACGTTACATCCTTGCGGAGCAAACGCGCGGTTCACTTCCCATAGGTAACCAGTGGCATCGATTACTACGATTGTAGTTTCCAGAGGCAATCGGCATTCAGTTAATCGGTTCCATATAATTCCACATCTCACTGCGTCCGTAGATAGGCTTGTGCTCGGTATCTTGAACGGAAATTCGAAAGAATTGATAACTGAAATTGGGAGATTGATCATGGAGCACGGCTTCATGCTCCCAAAGTCTAGTTTTAGCATTTAGCATATACTTGATCTTCCAGGTGAGTTTTCCGGAGCTAATCTGACGGATCAACGAGACTCTCCTAGTTGGAAACGTTCGAGAAAAAGCCCGACGACGCGACGGTGGAGTCGAAATATACTGCAACGAAGACGAACCGAAGGCGATCGCAAACAGCTTGTAATGAAAACTGTTCTCGAGGAGGATTTCAATCCTCCGTTACAAACGATCGTCGCTGAACAAGAGAGGTCGATGAAATTACAAGGTCGAAGCGTCGTCAACTACCTTAAATCTATGCATGCGTAGATTCTAGCGTCCGGCGATCTCTCCTCTGCGATAAAGGAGGAATTTTTCATCGAGTAAAATACTGTTTTATTCGCAATCAACTGCGAACGTACAACTATGAGTCTCGATACCGTTATTTACCAAGTTTAATGTATTATTTCTGTAAACTTATGAATCATTCTGTAATAGTGCGGAAAGCACACTTTTGGTATATTATATGTGTACTTTGCTGTCCAGGAACCTCTCTTCGCGCTTTGCAGCGTAAAGGAATACATGGGGACGATAATAAAAGACAGTTTTACAAAAATTAGGCAGGGGATTTATTCAAAATTTCAATGTTCAACGTTACAAAGAATCCGCAGGGTATGAAAAACCAGAACAAGTGTTTACATTATAAAACGAAATCGCAGTAAATTCGGAATCAATAAATATAAATGCATTATCAACGAATCATATTGAGAGACAATCGAAAGTAACGAAAGATTGAATTCATTATACAGTAAGGTACAATATTTCTAGATTCCAAATCACGCAACACGAGAATGAGAAATCCACAGGAAGAACGGAATCCAGCCAAGACAAAGTAATTATAAAATCTTTCAACCTCGAAATATTCCAACGTAAGACTGAAAATAAATAAGATTTGAATCCTTCTCCTGGCACGTTGGCCGCTTTTGGCAAGATACTGTCTGTCGGCCGCGAGCCTCGCCAATTCGACCTACTTCTCACCTCTTCTCCTCTGCGAGCTGTTGTACATAGAAAACATACAAGTATAAGTTGAAAACAATTAAAAAGTACGAGTAGTTCTGTTCGTTAAGCGCAAGCTGAGACTGACCTATCTCTGCCCTGGAAACTAGCCTGAAGTGGAAGCATCCTCTCGATCAACAGTCTTCTCTTCTCGTTCCTCTGTCTTTTCTTCGCTGTTTCTTTTCCAAGTTTCGCTACGTCTTCCTTCAATCTCTTCTCGCGCTCTCTCCTAGCAATTGCCTGTCTGAGCGGAGCCGTCCCTGTTTCTTTCATCATCTACAATCAGAGCCGCATTTGTTGTTGAAAGATGAAAACAACGTTCCTCTCATCTACAGGTGAAATGGTATTTTTCAGTTTACGAAAATTTGGAATCTGAACGGAATACGTTTAGTACTCCGGTGTGAATGTGGGAGACTGTGAAAAAAATTCCTGTCATCGGTTATCGAAATTTCGCGACAATCTAGTCACTCTTTTGCTGATGACTTGATCCGAGAGTACGTATTTTCCAATTTCCCTCGTTCACACGATGAGGAATCGCTCTCCGAAGTAAATGAGACGTCGAGACATGATCGGATCAACCGTGTGTCCGAAACCTTACGACAAGTGATTTTTGAAAAAGTCATTTTTTCGATGTTATGAAATTTGGATAGGATATTAAAGGAGACTTTGTCGGATCACACGGACGAAGAATATAATAGGATCGACGACTTACCTCGATTGATCGGTGCACAGAATAAAGCACGTGGTCGGTGGTTGTTTGTCTGCTGAGATTCAGTCGCATAGGTGGGTACGCGCGAAGACGACAATACCGACCGGCGTACCTACCCATCAGTGGCCAGTGTTGCCAACGATTTTCGATTGTCGATTTTCGGTCTGTCGTTTCGATTTTACAGAACAGTCTTGAACATTTCGCTGGTATTGTCGAGATTTGGTCGAGAATCTATAGATTTTCTATCGATTTCGGCAGAGGCGGCGATTGTATTTCGTAAAATGAAAACATTTAAAGATATCTCGTCAGGGTTGGCAACACTGCACCGTGAATATACACATCAGTGGTGGCTCCACCCCCTGGCCGGCATTTGTTTTCGAGATTCGTGGCGCCACCGTCGCCGCACCCGCGTTTATTCGTATTCAACTGTTTTCGAAAAATATTATCCCGCCTATTCTATTCAACATTCGAATCTCTTTTGTTCCGACTACTGGATTGGAAACGTTTTGTGTACGATATTGTCGGTTCTTCTGAGTACGGTACGGTACGATTCTCTTGTTATTTTCTTGTTAGACATAAACAGTTGAATTCAACGAGATTTTTGTTTTCTCGCCTGATATCGTGGGATAATTTTTGTAATAATTTGTTCAAACTGTGCTTTGCTGAATTTTGCCTATGTATCGTGTTTTGTTTTGCTTTGCTTATATGTTTGTTTGCTTGTTTGCTTTGCCAGATGACTTCGAACGAGATAACCGAGAAAACGGACAGGGGGTGCCAGACAACCCTGTATTGGGACCGAACGGACCAGAAGTTGCTGGAAATACAAAGACCGGGGCAACATGCCCGAGTAGAAAAATATAAAAAGCAAGAGTGGATAATCGCAGCGAATCATCTAAAAAAGAACCCGCTCTGTAGGAGGGTCCAGAAGTGTAGGGTTACCCAAACTCCGAAGCTAGATAGCTTGTCACCTATCTCAGGGATCCCAGCAGCGGAGAAGCCGGCAGCGAAACCAGACGAGATAGTCATGAAAATACAACTAATCGACGCCGAGATCGGACGAACAGAAAAAGAGATAGAAGATCGCATAAACAACTTGAAGGCCTTCTCCAAACCACGAATAAGGGAAGTTGTGATTCTCCGTGGGAGTGAGAGGAGATCCTCCGCAAGGATCCCAGCAGCGGAGAAGTCAGCAGCGGAGAAGGCAGCAGCGATCGAGGAACTCATACAAGACCATCTGAAACGGCAATTACGCCCGACAGGCGGAATCGTAAACCACAATTTCAGGTTTGGAAGGGTGTGCGATTGGAGAGATTCAATATACTCGAGGGCAAGGCCGGCGAGAAGACAATCGCAGGACGAGCAGAAGAGAGAAGAAATCCAGAAGAGAAAGATGTTGGAAGGACGCATCTTCGGCAGGGTGTGGACTGGCAGTGACTACCAGGTGGAGATACCGAGGGACACCTTTGGTAGCAGTAATCCGCTGCGACTTGGACACGATTAAGAAGAAAGGTAGAAAAACGTGTCTGAAATATATTATTTAAATTACGATAATTTTTTCTTTTTCCAATCAATTTTATGACGCTGCTGCATATAACAATTATCTATATTTTTCTTAGTCTGTGCCGATATTGAGCAGCGTTGGCGAGCTTTGAAGGTCCTCCCTGTGCATCCTGCGTCGGTACTTTTCTACTGTGTATTTAATTATAATATTTAAAATTATAAATAGTATATAAAAAGTCTTTGATATTAATTTTATAACAAAATTTATTTCATTCAACAAGTTGCAAAATGCATAAATATAATATAATAATTTCAATTTAATTTCAATATTATTTGTTAATATTTATTATTATTATTTAATATTATTTATAATAGAATTTTACCATTTTTTAGAATTTAAAATTCGAAATACATATTATTTTATAAATGAATTTAATTTCGTAATTTGATATAATAATAATAATAATACTTTATAGTTCAATATATTTATGGAAATAGAATTTATTATTACTATAATACATATATATAAAGTAATAATTCTGTAATTCTAATATAATCTCAATACGAACAGGCATAATTACAATTTTCTATGTATATTATCCTCATCGAAATGCATATGAGAAAAGAATATGAATCAATTACGCTTGAGCTTTTTTACCCCAATTTCTCGAGTTCGATCGCCTATTACAGAATAAAAAATGAAAGGAAAGAGAGGTAATCAGTCACACCGAGTATTTAGTGTTGGTACATACATACGAGTGGGATTCACCGATGATTGCGGCCGACTGTGAAATCTGGTAACTTGTCCAGTCTTCCAACGACTAACTAAAATCTCCTATGCGAGGAACTCTGATCAAACCAGCTCTATATGTATAGTGGCTCACCTACCTATAGCTAATACACGGGTAATAACACAAATACCACTACCTTAGCTGGGGCATGAAATAATAGCAATATCCTTCATGAGGATGAGTAATTAGTGACAAGCATAGCATGAACATGATTATAATTACAACCCAGATTGTTAAAATATCTCCAATATAAATTGGTGTAGGACCCCTGTATCACAATATCCGTACGAATGTATACGCATATTCATACGAACGTACCCGTCGACAGGAACAGATAGGAAACCGACACGGAGCCCACGCGTATATTCGTAGATCAGCAGCAAACAAACGAACCTACCCAACATAAGAACGAAACACCAGCTAAAACACTAATATAGGTAACTAATGAATCACATTCAATTGAATTATATGCAAATCCATATGAGGCAATACTGAACAATCGAATAATCAATTGAAACCTATGGCATGTTCATCGTTTGATAAATATAATAATACTCGATCGACACGCACATAGAGCATAAGAACACGACCGAATATGCAAAAACGACCCAGTATGCAAATAGGATAGTAAATTCATGGGTGTGACGACCAGTTACGGATGTTATTTTCTTTTTATTGAACGACGTTTCGGTCTATCATGGTAGACCATTTTCAAGTTCTGTAATAAATTTACATAAATGTTAGATTTGTAGCAATTTTCTTACGACTTAGATTTAAATTATCATCTTAGCTCCTGTGGAGCTGAATATTTTACAGTTCTTTTGTTACAGACTTAATATGACTATAATTTCTACTTCTATGTGTCGACGTTGGAACATTTCGCAACGTGGCACGTAACATTTAAGGTTATGTTAAACCGAAATATATATATATGCGAATTTGTGGATTCTACTTTACTCTAAGTTATATTTAACAAGATAAAAAACAAAGGATTAGAAGTTGAGACTGTTTTTTG
>JAFFZH010014700.1:7000-20020 GCA_018420115.1 Euura saliciscinereae
TTTTTTTTTTTTTTTTTTTTTTTTTTACTTTTTCACATCGAGGTATGTAAAAAAATCAAGCATAGATATTCAGTTTTGATAAAAAAAAAAAAAACTGAAATCTGGAGACATTCAGAGATCGAAATTTTGTACATTTATTTGTCTTTTTCTTATATGTATTCACAGGACACGATAAAATGTAATATAATCATAATCATATCCGGATATATATTTTTCCTGAGGGATTATCTCACACGAAAATAAAAAAAGATAGTTTTCAAGAAACAAGAATATAAAAGTATGATTGTGATAATTTTTATCTCCCTGTGGTTTGATAATTCAAAGATCAGTTGTGGTGAGATTAAAAATCTATGACATCCGGTGTTCGAGAGAAAGAGAATAAAATAACTGACCGAATTAGGCGATAAAAAATTAATTTCCTTTACAGCTGTGGTTTATATCCCAACACGGGGTTAATTACATCCTGTATAATCGATTTAAAATCGAAATGAAAAATCTCATTTCATTCGTAGAATTCATCTTCATTTTTCATTCTAGATTTCGTGAATAATTGACGAGTCAGATCGAATTTCAATTAGACAAATTTTCGTTGGAGTGTCTAGTCTAGAGTATAACCAGCTCGATTGAAACGATCAATCAAATCGATTCAGTTGAATAAGATACAAGTTATTTGTTTCAAGTGTTGAGACATTTGCGGTAGCTCGTTCATCTTCGCTGACTACCGGTTATCGGAGACGGTCTAATTGCATATGAGTAATAATTGACAGTCTATAAGACGTGTAAGTCAATATTTCAAAGGTCAAGTCGTCGCGAGTCGATAACTCGCAGCAAGTAGTAGGAAGAGGCATTGGATATAGAAACCTGTCTATTGATTACGTAATACAAATTGCGATAAAATTTTCCATTAGATAAAAATATTACCAACATGAGTCACTTTCTAGATTGCGATTCAGCATTCTTCAAGTTCACCTTCGTACCGCCTATACAGAAATACACGAATACATTATCGTAGAAGACGACCCCACCGGAAATAACCAATCCTTGTTTGCATCAGAGGCGAAGGTTGTCCTTCGAAGTTCTTCCTTTTACCTGACTATGAAAAAGAAACGTTTTCCAGTACTCAATTAAAAATGCCTCTTCGTCTAACGTTCGTTCTTACTGTGAAATTAAAAAAAAAAATATGAATCCAAAATCGCGAAAGCTTTCACGATGGTGGCTAAATCCGTAAAATGTATAAAATTGAAAACAGCTCTTATCTCCTTGAACAGACTGTTTTCGATAAAACCGAACGGTTAAAGGAATGACTCATCGAATGATTAAAAAATAATTATCGATAAGTTTTCCCTTCGGATGTTATTTTGTGATATTATCATTTTACTGGTAGACGGTTCTTAGGTCAGTAAAAAGAAAAAATCTCTGACTAGATAAGAACCCGGGGACACTTGACGGATTAATAGATACCAGAATTTCTATATTATAATATGTATGTACACACTCACTCTCGTGCGAGTAATTGAGAAACTTGATATATGAGAATATAACGAAGAGGAGGATAGAACCGCGAAATAAGAACAAAGGTCAAAGGTGACCACAGCGAAACCGTTAGGAATTCATCCGCGGTATATATACACCGCGTATATATGTACGTTCCTGTATATAGCGAATTATACTCAACATGGTGCTGGTGGTGCTCACAGTTTCGCTTAGAGCTCTCAAGCAGCCGCAGTCGCACCTATCATTGTAAACACATCTTATTACCTCACCTTGAGTAGGTTGTCGGCCTTTAAAATTCTCTAATTTGTATTAAAAAAAAAAAAAAAAATTCAAAGAAAAAGAATCGTCAGAACCTCGGTCAGAACTATCAAAATTCTTATCTACTCGATTGATTCATGATGGGGGAATTTTTTGTTGTATGTATTTTTGTGACAATTATGTAAATGTATGATGAAGTACTTTTTATGTCACAATCAGCGTCTCGACTTATATATATTTTATGATTTCAAAAACAATATTCCAACAAAATAAAGGTCGACAAACAATGTCTTGCTCTCGGTCTTGCTTCACATTAGCCAGAAGAACTTGATAGTATTTGAATTTTCTGGAAAAAGAGAACGAAATGTGTCTGGAAATTTTATTTCAGTGAAATTGTCGTCACCACATTTTTGTAAAACAAAAAAATATCAATTAAAATTTCAACCGCAGCTTTTACATATGAAAAAGATATTATTTTTTCATTCTGAATTAAGGAATTGTAAAAGAAGAAATTACAGTTTTTTTGACAACTACAAATAAGTGAAAAAGATAACTTTCATGAAATTCTAATATATTTGAGTGTTTTTTTTTTTTTTTTTTTTTTTTTTTTTGAACAAGAAGAAGAAGAAAATGAATCATAGCCACGTCGAATTGGACCGAAATAACGACGCGCCTGAAGATTTGCTCTACTTATTTTGAAAAATACTAGGTATCATTTATTTTTTGTGTAAAATATGTGGTTAAAATTTTTATCATAGATTTAAGACGTGTTTATTTTTTTTTTTTTATGAAACAGCCTGTACCGCGGGTCCCCTCGGAATAAGATTTCTATCACCCCGTCGTTCTGTTACAGACACCGATAACCGCATCGCTGGATACGGTGTCAGGCTAGAAACGACCTTGGGGTTGGTTGTGTGTAGGTGCTACATTCATTCTAGCTAACGAATCTACTACCTATATGTATATACACCTCTAGATACACTTTTGTGTTAGGTAACTGGTGCAGCAGGTTGCGTAATGGCAACTAGATTGTCGACCGACATTTTCCCCGTTAACACCTTTTCCTATACGTATCTACAGTCACTGTCTAAGTACCAACCATACTCCAGCTGCTACGTCGATGTCCCGGTTACGCCCAGGGTTTCACCGTGTATGATAAGCCGGGATTTATATACGAGAATGCAAATATACCGCGGTGTCAGTGTCAGTCTGTCCTATCTACTCATAATCAGGGTTGGTACGCACAGGGAAAACCGGGAAAAGTCAGGGAAATTCATTATATAACAAGGAAAAGTCAGGGAATCTCGGAAATAGTACTGGAATTTATCACTTGAGAACGATTAAGCAAATTTCATCTAGAATATGGTGTATATTTCGTGTGTATCGATGATAATTTCAAATGGATTTACTTTTCTTGTCAACTTTGTCAGTCAAGGTGGGTTCAGCCATTGGAAATTAACTGGAAAAATCTCATTTAGCGTCTGGAAAACCTGGAAAAGTCAAGGAATCTTGTGCTTCAAAAAGCGTACCAACCCTGTCATTGTCCCTGCGATGAGGATGATCGAAGAGAAGGATATGTACGAACCATATGCCTACCTATCAATATGGAAATGAAATTTGACGATTCTATTGATGAAACGATCGATTTTGTGAAATATAGCGAAAATTGGAGTCAATGATTGATTTTTGCGAGGGGGTACCACTTCGAAATGTGGTGTCACAACCATTTCATAAGTATTTCATGAGAATGACTGTCCCAACTATTCAACCTGCTCAGATTTTTGCTCTTCATAGCGTGTTTCGTATAGTCAGTGTATTTTTGTTGTAACCGCAGACTTGATGGTTCTCGATTCCTGACTGTGGGTCACGAGGAATCTAACGACTCCTTGGTATATTTAGCCTTGGTTCACCTTGGGGTAGGATCGATATTGTGTAGTTTCTTTGCTGTTCGATTCGAGTAGAGACCGGAGAGGGGAGAGTAACTCAATGAAGGAATTTAATCTTCCCGTTTTCTTCTCCTCTCACTCATTTACTACGGGGATTGAGAAAAGGGGTGTTTCTATTTTCATTCGTGTTGAGGGAGATGAAAAATATTCCTGCAACCGAGTCGGAATAAAAAATGGGCCACATGAAATATCATTTTTCAAAGGTTAGGCAGACCGGAAACGGGGGAAGTTGATATTGAATGTCAAATTCTCGTATGTGTATAGAGTGAAACTCGTGATTGTACTCTCCCAGACGATAAGTCTTCTGCGTTTTAAAAATAGTCTCTAGAGACGCATTGCACCGAGGAGGAGGACGTTCATCCGCTTCAGCCATTCCTCTCATTCTTCTTTCTCTATCGTTGAACGGATGCACTTAACATTTGAGGTTTGTCACGTACGTTAGTTAGAGTCCTAAGACAGATAAAAATACAAATGAGAATCTTTTTCGGTATCTCACGTTTCCCTTTTCTTCTCTGCATCATTTCTTCGGTTTTCCTTATCAAGCTCGTCGAGTGTCAATGGGCGTGAACACAGCCCAGACATCACATCGTCGAATCACTAAATACGTAAAACTCCGTCCCGGACTTCACCGATGAGTGTATTGCTCAGCAGATTATGACTGTGAGTCACCTACCATCGAGTACCTATTGGTCAGAGTGAGCGTGCGATCTTTCTATCTGATGTCATTTTTCACACCTGTCATCCTGTAATGGGACAATCTCGGGTGGTGAAAATAATTTTTGCTTCATATTTTGCTGTGTACAAAAAGCCACCTATATTTTTTCCCTCGGAAGTGTTCAAGCCGCTGATATTCGCTTGACCTGAATTATTTTTGCAGGTATAAGTTACAGACCTTTTCAAATGTCGTCATTTCTTCAGTCAAATTTTGGATTTTTGAAAATAAATATGGATATATAAATTTGCTAGGAAGAAGAATTCTTTTTCCTCGACATCAGGTTTCGTTATTTTTACTCGTACTTTAATCAATCTAATAAGGGGCTCATATCTAATCCACTCTCTAAATTTTTTGGAGTGAAAACTCACTCTATTGGAGTGAAAATTCACTCCAAGCGCTACTGAAAACAGCGCAAATCCAACTGGAGTGAATTATCACTCTTTCCTTGGAGTGAAAATTCGCTCTGATTTTTAGAGTGGCCTTTTCACTCCTGAAGAGTGGCATTTTCACTCCACAAGAGTGACCTTTTCACTCCACAAGAGTGGCATTTTCGCTCCTCAAATATTTTCACTCCTAAAAAAATACGGGTCCCTTCTTTATCTCAGAAAAAAACATAGGTATTTCCATTATGGGAAGACTGCGACATGACAGTTTCCGGGTTGTTCGATTTGCCATGGATTCAGTCTATAGCAACCGCGCATCAGAGATTACACATTTCCTTGACATTCGTTCAGATCTTAACGAATTTGTAGGTTATGTGACCTCACTTGCGTAAATCACTCTAAGTTTGCTGTATACCTCGAATCCTCACACTTTCGGATGATGAATACAGGTACACCGTAGTATCGTATAATCAAAACTCAAAGGACGACTGGAAGAGACGGAACTGGAGACAAAGTTGACCAAACTGAAGAGATTGTTCGTCAACTCGCCCGCTAACCTCTTATGGCATTATCCATGTGTGTTTGCGGTTACGCCGAGAGCCTGCGCGGGATCTTAATCGCTCTTTGTGGAGTGACAGTTGGAGCGAAAAATAAATCACTCCACACGTTAGAGTGAAAATATTCACTCTTTGCGAAAGAGTGATCAGTTTCACTCTAAAAGAGTGGTTATTCACTCCAAGTCGAGTGAAGCACACTCTCACTCCGAGCTTGGAGTGAATATGTCACTCCAAAAAATTTAGAGAGCATCAATTACCTCGTGGCTGACGAACAGTAAAAGTAGAAAATGAAACGGTTATCTTATCAATAACTTTCAGGAACGTCAATTAGGCGTTTCAGTAAAAATATATATAACCAGTCCAACGAAAATGATCAAATCTATATACAAAAATGAGGTTCTTCATTTTCAAGTTAATTAATGTAGAGTCTCGATCGATACATACTTTGCTTTGCAAATCAGCCACTCTGAAAGGTTTTTTTTTTAAATTGTTTGTAGATGTAATCACAGCAAAACTCTCAGTGAATAATTAGCAATTACGGTTCCAACGCTGGGCAATGAATCACCCTCATAATTCAACCCTCCCCGGGTATCCCGCGGTTTTGTCTGGGGTAGATAGGTATTTTATATTCACACATGTATTTCACTTGCTGAACACGGAGTGAATTGAGCCAGAATAATAACGACGAATGAAAAACGCGGTGGGATTAATTCTCGTTTCTAAAAAAGAGGACTTTCACCTTCGTATATAGTAAATTATACACGAGAGTATAATACCAATTGTCATTCATTTATTCAAACTTTAGAAATGAACTGGAAAGTCAAAGGCTGCATGGATGCTAGAATCCTGATTAGATCTTAGCCACTGTTCAATTACCTTTCTTGAGAAATCACTTACACTTCGCGACTGCTATTTATTCCACAATGCCTCCTCCTACACTTCCTTCAATTGTCAGAACTAGGGTACGTCAATTGGAGGTATAAAACATTGAACGTTGTCGCTTTTAGGATCACTAACGTACTTCCAAGTGCTTCGTTTGACCCTGACAATGATTTAAAGAGAGCCAATTCAATTGGACCAGGACGAAACTCTCGAGACCTCCGTTCCTGATGATAAATGCAAAAGCGTCTGACGGACTTCCGCCACACCCACACAGACATGGTTGTACATGATATTACGAGCGTGAGGCAGAAATTATAGGTTTCCTTTCAGGGAGATCAAATCTATCCCTAATATCGCGTGATGAAAAATGACGAAAGACGCGCCCAAATCTACGAATATGTTATTCGAAACGATTTCCATCATTTCATTTGCAAATGTTTCCCCAGCCATTATGCAGTGTACCCTAATTGCACATAATACATCCGCTACTCCGAAACCGTTTTCAGTCACGCTTATCCGCAACTCGTTTACCGCAGTGTATAGATTATAGATCCTAACTCAAATGGACACCCTAAAAATGCAAAATGCAAAATGCAAAATTGAACATCGTCTCTATAAATTTTTCGGAGTTAAAACAGCACAACTTCCAAGTTCGATTTGAGTGAATATTCACTCTACTGGATTTGCGCTATTTTTCAGTATCGCAGTAGTGGATTCTTCACTCGAAGCAAATTTCGAGTGAAGTTTGATTATCAGAATGCGTGGGTGGTTCAACGTCATTGAATCCTGAGGGCTTTGAGAGGATGCGGGACCAGCTGCATCTGGGTTGATAGTTTAGGTCCACACATTCATGTGACCTGGTATATCTTTTGTAATTCCGGCAGTAGAGGCACATGCGTCAGGCACTGTGACGAGTAGTGTGAATTACGCTGTCGTAACTTCATCGTGTGTGTGTGTGTGTGTGCAGTGCTGATGACCTGTCCGAATCAGAGTACAGTGTTCACACACACTGGCTACTACTACTGGCTTGGTCAGAGATTTATAGTACAGCAGGCAATGTCCGACCTGGCTTCGCTACTCTGTCATCGATTTTGAGCATCGTTGACCTCAATTACGGGCCGAGGCAATCTGATATCACGAATCGATGATCCATATATTGGTAACGATCCTATGAACTCCTAATTGCAACCTACGCTGGAGATACGGTTTTTCTTATGAATCGGAGGTCATTTCACATTTTCAATCATCTTGTGAGGCCATATTATGACGAATTAATTGCGTTCCAAAATGAAAAATTCCTTCAGTTGACTTGAAAAATCGTCGGACTTTCGGAATAGATCGATTTGCAGAGAGACCGGAAGGAAAGAAAATTTTGATCAGATGAGCAACGAAGAAGGTGGGGGAAGTTTTAGTCATTTGAAAATTCCTATTCGAATCACGTCGTACCTTTTAACCAGGAAACACAAGGCGTGTGTCTTTTGTTTTTTGAAAACCTGTTCCCTACCGTCGTACAAAAGAGTTGTAAAGCGACACTTCCTAGCTACCACATCGCACGTGAGAGAGAAAAAAAAAATTAAAAAAAATTGTGGGAACCTCAAAATGCAAGACAAAACAAAATAAGAACCGTTCCTCATATCGGACAAGTGACACGTCTTGATGATGCGAGGGTTATGACATATCCTTCCGGGATGTCACGGATGGACTGTGAAAAAAAAAACTGGGTACCTATTCATTGTTTGTAGAAATGACACATTTTTTTTCATATCAACCAGACCGGTCAATTTCCTTTTTATCTCCAGAACTATAAGTCAGGATACGTTTTTGCAGGCTCCCTTGATACCGTGTATGGGGAGTCTACCCGATCGGTGGTGACCTCCTGATACTCTGAAGATGGTAGCACGCAACGGCATGCCATGAACCATTTCCCTTGTAAGGAAATTGACGAGCGTATCTGATCGTTAGAATCTCTTATTGTTAGCGCCCTTTGGACCGTAGCGGTTGGTGGTCGAGCTTTTATCACATATCATGTGAAAACACATCTAGCCTAAATACAATATTCAGAAATAGAATAGAATTTATATGGCAACGGCTTTTCTCTCTATGATTGGTGATTTTTATAACGTTTTTGCTTCACTCTAATTACACACTAGGTGTATATTATACGTGTGGATTATGACTGGTGTAAAAACACTCCTTGCTTCTAAGGTATGGTAATGAAAGGTATAACAAAATGTTATAATAATACACCAAGACCTGGAAGCTATATATAGTACTAGAAAAAAAATGTGTTATAAACTTGCGATACCTTCAACTCATGGCATAAAATAACGAATACCACGAGATTTAGATACACACGGCGCAAAATAATTGAATGAAAAATTATTATTTTAAACCTAGATATTTGTAGGGTTCACGGTTTTTTCAATTTCGTAATTATTTGTTCAATGGTACTATACAACATATATCTTGAATTCTTATGTATTATAGCCACACAGTCGTATCAAATGAGACAGTTGGACGATGCAGAATGATGTCTTTTAAGAACGGTTAGATATTGTGAGGACGAGTACCGTTTATGAATGTAATTAAGACGCCAGACAGGAGGCATGTCACGTCATCGTTTAATCCAATTGCTAGCGTCTCATAAAAGTTTATTCATTCTCTTTATTTCACCCCCATATATATCTAAGAGCTGCTTTCTTTTCATAACAAAACTTTTCCTCGACGAATGAAATTCTCCCGTGCAGCATAGAAAGATTCAAATCAGGTTCTTTTTTTTTATCCCATCCATAGAATACACTGTGTCACACAGACTCTCGATTACCCTAACAAATGGATCTCAAAAAGAGCAGGAAATAATCTGGCAGAATCAAAATTGAAGACGAAAAAACCACCGAGTCAATGATTTTTTCATTTTTTGACAGCATATTCGATACCATATTTTGAATTTTGCAAATATGACCTGAAAATCACTCGGTTAGGAATTTTGATGAAAATCTGTTGATCCGTTTTCGAGAGAACATAATTTTGTTTTTATTTTTTTAAGAATTTTGTTCTTCAAATAGTTCAGAAACTGTTTGACAGATCGAATCCAAAATCTGATCAATTCTCAGTTTGTAAAAATGTTGATTGAGACAAAATTAATCAAAATTCTAGAGACAAAAAATTGATCAGGGATCAAATTGCACGAAATTTTTGGGGTGAGTATAATAACTTGCATTTATGTCTGATAAAATGAACTTATTCCGTCGCTGTAACGCGAGTGGAAAGTAGGTAGTCAATTTTTGTCCAGAAGGAAGAGAAGTGATTAACCGGGCAGAAAAGTAAATTGCCGGGCAAAAAAGTCCACTTTTTTGCCCGGCTATTTACTTTTTTGCCCGTCAATCGACTTTTCTTCCCTCTGGTCCAAAATTGACGACTTTCGACCCGCGTTTCAGGGGCGAAATACGGTCATTTTATCGTAGTCGGGTGAAAAAGACTTTTTTTTTTTTAAGCAAATATCCTGTTCAAATGTAAATGGAATTCCATTGATTCGTTGACCCGCGCGTGTCTCGTTGAGAATATCGCGTTGATCCAGATGCCGGTGTTATACCTATGTAGGTCTACGAACTCTCTCCATTCGTTGGTCCTTGGTGTTCAGCTGCGGTTTGAGCCTGGGGCAAAGGAACCGGTCGCTTGTTCGTATCAGGAGAGCGCCAACCTGTGCGTAGATACCTATGTCCGATATAGGAATGATAGGCCAGGTCTTTCGTCGCGCATCTGGACACCGGTATACATATACGAGACCCCGACCTTCGTGGGAACTCGTTCGCTGCGTGCGTTCACAGATTGCGAACTGGAATTACGCTATAAATTTTTATCTAGATTTATTTATATATTAATCAACGATATCGTTCTCTTTCTCTTTCTATTAAATGACGCTAAATTTCAAACGTTAATTAATTATCCAATTGTATTTCTGAGATAAGACAAAACGGTTTTTGAATTAATCGAATCGACTATGTATATGTATATATGGTAAGGAATTACGGTTCTTTGATGACGTAACATTCGATCGGATAAACAAAGTTTTGGTCTTACTCTGAGGAATGTGGCTAATTAAAGACGTATTATATTCGTGATTTTTGTTTAAACTCCTCGTTTAAATATTGCGTCACTCTAAATAAAGAATTCAATTCGGCGATTCAATTTACATTTAACGTTGAACTTTCATAAAAAGTTGTATGTTTTCTCTGAAACACAATACTTTATACTTTTAAGACACATACGATATTTTCGCAGTACCGGGTTTTTTTTTTAGGAGATTATGATGACTTTGAGAGACTTTTTATTGTTTCTGTAGAAAAAAAAGTGCAATTCTTGATAAAATCAACTTTTCCGGATTATTCGACCGAGTCGAAATACTTATACCGATTATTATATATCACCTTCTCGAGATCACTGAACTCTGTGTGACACGTGGATTTTGGAAGCCTCGTATATAACCTGCCTCAATATTTTATACCGTAGACTACGACCTTAAAATCTTGATTTTTTTTATTTTTTTTTTCGAGTGATTTTATCATGCAATAGATAAGAAAAGTTTGAAGCCTTCGCACCGTTGGTGGGTTTGAGGATTCAGGAACACCGTGTGATGGGATGATCAAATTAGATGGCTTTAGACGTACCCTTTACTCAAAACCTAAATTCGATTTGTGAGGATATCGTATTTTATTTCTGAAGCTTCTGTGTGCTTATCTATTATCTTACGCACATACGTCTTACTCTACTTTCAGTATACTTCATGTATTGATTGAAAAGTTGATTGATAACGGGGGAAAAAAGACTCACTAGATTAGATATACTACGCTGACAAGTGCTCTTATCAAATTTTCATTCGATCTCACAGCACTGCTAAAAACGATTCAATTTTTGTCCCACGATTTTTTTTTTTTGTAATTTTTTCTGATATAACTTCAAGACTTTCGATCTGAGGCATTTCTTCAATTTATAAACTTTGGTAGGCGTAATAATTAATCGATATATTCGAATCTAGATACATCTACATTTCATAATTCGCTTTTTTTTCTTCTTCCAGGTGAGTTTCAGTTACGTCCAACTTGATTCCACTGTATAAGAGAACGAAAACTTGGTGTACTTCCGCATTCGGTGAGTTTAAAGTGACGATATCTCACTTCCGGGTTTCTCTAGGTAAAAAATGACCCACACAAGACTCAAAGCTCTTTAAATTCTCTACAAAAAAGATTCAGATAATTTTTCGCGTACTATCAGCGGTTTTGAAGACAGAGACTCCAGAAGTCAGCTGTAGGTCTTGTATTCATTCGAAATTTTCTTCTTACGTGTATCGTGATTTAAAAATAATTATTACCTCTACAATTAGAAGCGTGAAAAATAGTTCTCGTATTGTTCATTCACATCTCGCGGCGATATGGATGACTGATGGTTGTAGGAATTCGGTAAACAATATCACGTTTGGTTATCACACCATAACGTGGGCTGGGCTACAGCGTATCAACGACTAAAGAGCGAAGGAGATTAAGACATGATAGCTAAGTGGTTATATCGTTTATCTCGTCTTCTCGCCATCCATAAATCCCCCTTCTCAACCTAGGGACTCTTTTATTTATTCTCGTTTACACTTTGCCGTAATCGTCGCTCGTCCCTAGTCTCTCGTCTGATAAATATTCATAAAAAATACTCTCCAGGTATCGTATGTGGAGTATCTGATGCCTACGTAGTTCCTGAAACTTGAATGTCTCAAGTTTTACGTTCATTTCAATCGATAAAAAACCTTTTTTCCCTCACGATTCGATCATCCGTACTATCAGGTTTTTCAAGCTATGATCAACGACCCACTTCGAGGTACGTGACTTCGTGTCAAAACTCGAGTTTCACGGAGTATATTGTTAAATTTAAAGGGAACTCGATCACGTGGTTAACCTACGTTCTAGCAACGCTGCATTGCTTTGCTACGGTCATCTTTCATACTCCCAGGTAGTTTCATGCGCTACATCCTGATTAAACTAATCAGGCCAAGTTTGCATACGTAATATACTCGCTAGACTGACCTGTTGTATTGTAGCTACTCGTCGAAATCTGATATCCAGTATACTTGTGGTTCATTCAGAAATACGCGAAGCAACAATTATGCAACCAACCTTCGGGCTGTGAAACACAGACGATTAATAAAGTCTTTAAAACGACCATCTGAATCGTTTGAACCAGGAAGCGAATAGACTCGATGTCGTTCGATTGAATTTTTTCCCCTGGTCAATAAAGGCATTAAAATCAACCTCATAAGGCTTCGGAACCCTTCCCTGGAACGAGGAACGCCATCCACTTCAACATTATCTATTCAGTGACCCTTGAACCGGCGGTAAACCCTTAAACCGTGCATGGTTCTGCTGCGTAAGGTCTTAGATATTGCCAACCACGATCGATAAAGTTTCTATGAAATATTGCGGTGTAGGTGATGAAATTTACGTAGGCATGTATCAGGTGGGTTTCGCGCATTGCTGCAGCTTCTCGAAGGTACTACCAATCACAGATCTTGAATCACCCATAGGTTTATTTCTCATGATGATATATTAGAAAGAGAACAAGGTTTCCGTTTCGTGCGAACAACCGTTTCAACAGAAAATGTGGAGGTTTATTACAGGTACACCTGTGGGCATACCGGATATTGCATATGCACCTACATCCTTTTTATGAGAATCGAGATTATATCGCGGTTCTTTTTTTTTTTTGCCAATATCTCACTTCCGGTTGATCCTGGGTGAAAAGTG
>JAFFZH010014700.1:20030-87930 GCA_018420115.1 Euura saliciscinereae
TTTTTGCCAATATCTCACTTCCGGTTGATCCTGGGTGAAAAGTGATCCGAACCGATTTCGAACAACATAAAATTCTCTACAAAAAAGGTCCTGAAGGTTTTTCGCGTAAGATTGACCGTTCGAAAGATACACGAACTTGAAAGTCGGACTGATAACCGAGAATTTGCAGAAAGTCAATTACGAAATCGCAGAAATCTGTGCCGTAAATGGCGATTGCACTAATCAGCTAGTAACTAAATGTGTAACTGGAATCTCACTTTCCGTATTAACGAGTTAGACTAAAGCCAGCTGACTAAAGTCTGCGGGGACATAACAACTGTAACTTTAAAACGACTAATTAACTAGCAACTCGTTTGTCTCGTCTCGTCTCGTCTCGTCTCGTTTGTCCAATCATTACGCTTGCAGACTCTGAATCGTATACATAAAACTTTTCTGTATTCTGTTCCGACAGTTTGATTGTGTGAAACGAAAGCTTCGTACTTTGTTTAGTTTTGCATTGGAATTACGGTAATTGAATTGTCGAAGGAAAATTAGGCGTCACAAATTGAACTACGTATTGGATTACCGTGATCAGATTATAAGATTATGCTAACCCCGCCCTCCGCCCCTGATCATCTCTATCACGTGATATTTTACAATCGTTTTCAATATTTGAATTAAAAATGGTCAATATTTCGTAGTTTTGTCTTTTATCATAAAATTGCGTGTGAATGTAACCAACTAACGGTATTTATCGATTCGCACAAAAAACCGATGTTACCTCAGTTCCTCTCTCTGCTGACCGAAAGAAATACGATCCGAGAAACGTAACCTACTCAGAATCCTGACTCGGGACTTTTCAATGACCTCAAATCCAATAAACTTAGGGGTAATATCGTATGGTCAGATTTTTTCAATTACATACAACGCCTGTTGTCGTCGCTGAAAAAAAGTGAATCATCCGACTCTGAACATCGAAATTTAATCGTTCGACGATGAATAAGTTGTTCAATGTATCGTACAAAGCGGGGTCAACGCTGTACCGAGTTTCAAGCTTGGCCACGGACCTGCTTAGTTATGGTAACGAAGTTGTTTGGCTTCGGATAAGCTCTGAACCTCTTTGTAGCGTGTCGTATGTAGTTGGAAATTTTTACTGTACCGCATGTCCATACCTGTATGTAGGATATTTTAAATAGACGAGACCCAGAAAGGTATGACTATACAGGCTGTTTCTTTTTCCACTTCTTTTTGTATCTACTTAGTTGGTGCCGAGACCGTGCAGGTTGAGATGAAGTAAAATTGATACGAGTAAATTCTTATATACTGTTTAAGTAATCGAAAAACTGTTTGTACCGCAATGATCGGTTCGAGTCGAATCAGGCGAAAGCTGATACATATACCGCGAGGTCCGTTTTATGGTCGTAGCATGCGAACTGTAAATTACGTGCTTGAAATTGGGAGTCAAATTTAATGAATACCGGATTTGTGATTCGACTGTATATTATGCGTGTACATGTACGAACTTTGAAACGAACGAAAGTAAAACTTTCGATCGAATCGAATTACCATGCAGTTTTCTTTCGATGCATCAACGCAGTACAGAATCTTAACTAATTAATTTCTCTTTTTCTTATCGAGTTGCAACTCAATTGTTAATTGCTTCCTTTTGAGAGAAATAACGATTTTTTTATGTGGATAATAGCACTGATTGGTATTTTCTGGCGTATTGTACACTTTCGGAATAAACGAATTTATTATTCGGTTTCGCTCTTCACTGCCGTTGGATTGCGTATATTGTGTACAACATATATGAGCGAAATCTGTTAATTAATCTCTCTGGGTCATATAGAATATAAAGTTTACATCGTGGACGAGATATAATCGAATTAGAACAGGCAATATGGATCTGCCAGAAAGTCTTATAAATGCAGCCTAATTTCCCCCCTACTACCTGTTACAGATGTCAAGCTTCAGGTATTTTAATTCATTTTATACTCGATGGATTAGGGATGTATATCCAACTCCCCGATTCAAACTGAGCCATTAGACGATCCTTCACAAGTCTTTGGTTTGCATTTTTTTTTTCACTGAAAATGCCCGTTTGAAATAAAATTCGCGACGTTAGAGCTGTGCCAATCCCATTTTGATTTCTTTGATTCACTTCATGCGGGTATAATTATAAAATCAGAGAAAATACTGTGTATCATAATAATTACATTCAATGTCACTTTACTCCCACGAAAGTAGATGGTAGATAATTTTCATAGACCATGAAACCCTCGGCTTTTATTTTTAATCAGACAATCTTAGTTCTGACATTTTTTCTTCTAATCCAGAAAGAAGAAATTTTCAGTCTCGTATTTGTAATAATGAATGACTTCGGATGGTTTGAATCACTTTATGGTACCTTGGGCTGCAGAGATTATCCGAAAACCAGATAACGGCTACTTTGAATATCTTTGTCAATGGTACGCATAGTTTGCCTTGCAATCCGTTGTGGCCGAGATCGAGATCCGGATATCTGCTATGTGTGCAGCACCGGCTTCAGTTATGCAGCGGAAATGTGGTTAGAAAGTAGTTTAGTGGTCAACGATTACAGTTTGTATCAAAGTAGAATTTTGATATATCGTGATTTAGCTCCGTTACAGGTGTCGATGGATCTGAACAAATCGATTCAATAAGATTAGAAGCATTTATCTCGTACTATGAGGTACTCGATTTCATAATTATCCCCACGTTTGATTGATCTTGCTAATTTTAACCGAAAATTTGAGCCAATAATCGTTTCTTGACGTCCTTTTTATTCTTGACTTAATTTTTTTTTCATCCAAGTATGTGTGGGTAATGGTATATCTTACCTACACGCAATGCGGGAATCAGAGGGAAAGGTCGAAATCGTGAATGAATAATTAATATACCTACCCGTTATAAACTCGTTTTACACAATCTGATAACCGCCCACTCTTAATCTATTAAACACAAATACTATAAAGAAATGTGATAATTCTTAATAATTCACGTTGTGAAAAGAAATGTTTAGTGGATACCGCCTGAATTGACATTTTTTTCATGGAAATTGCGAACTCAATAATTACTTTCTTTTTTTTTTCAAATCTTTGTAGAAGATAAGATGCAGAGAACATTTATGTCGTTAGGTTATAATTATTCTGTACACTTTGCTATACCTACTGATTGTGAGACCGATTCTTCACCAGTGAAGAAAATTAATGATAGATTCTTATCGAATAAAACATGCACGCCATCCGTAGGAATTTCAAGACCTCTTATCAATCTAAGAACAGTTCGTGACAGTGATAGAAGAAGAAAAAAAAATACTCTGGCTTCACGATTGACCAACAAAAATGCCAAGAAAATGAAAATTGTGATTACATTTTTTTTTTCAAATTAGACAGTTCGATTGTGTAACTGGAATTGATATTTTTCTCTATAATCCGAGATCAAAGTCCTCGTTATTATACCTTGATATAATGTATAAACAATTAAGTAATATTACAGCACATGCACTCTTGCCACGCCCGTTGCTTCCATTAATCGTTTGAGTGCGTTAACCCTTCAGTTAGTAATTGGCTACCGCTATGAGCAGCGAACGAGATCATGGTTATGGAGTATCGTTGAGGAATAATCGTATTAATAATCGTTATTATAACGTTATTAAAACCAACGGTATAGGTAACATCAATCTCAAATAATTTGTCTCTTCTATTAGACCGTAAAAAATCGTCTTTCACGAAGAAGAAAATGTTGCTCCGCGCTATTCCTATACCTCTTTTTCTTTCCACACACTCTTATATATCAGAAAAAAATATTGTTCATCACCATTGTTTATAGAGTTTATCTAATGACTCACGAACGATTCGTTCATCCATTTTAGTTGATCCAGGTGTACATATTATTATAGCCTATATGTGCGAGTGTGAAAAAGGTGCGTATTTCATTTTACGTATCGTGCGCAGAATATTCGAAACTGGCCTTGGCCATCTTTGGACAAATTTTTTTTTTTTTTCTATTTCGTTTTTATTTTATTACATATATTCTACTCACATCATCCGCGTGTCGCAGATAACGAAACCTGTATTATACCTCTGAAACGCAGATTCATACTCATTTAATTTTCAAATACTCTTGTATGTATGTTATTTTTGGTATATATATAATAACGTTTCCTTACAAAGTCAGTAACCTTATTTTATTCATATATTAACACATACCTATAAAAAATGGCTGAGCCTTTAATTTTAGTAAAATTTTCACGATGTTAATGAGTTTGGAATATTTCGTGTATATATGAATGATAATCGCAAACTAGAATACTGATTTTCTCAAAATTACAACTAATACTTAAACTTTATCAATTCGATTTTTTCATAATTCAATCAAAATTTGAAGAAAAAAAAATCGAACCCCACAATGGAAAAATTTAGTATGAAAGTGGGAGCTGCGAGTTTTCTGGAACTCAATGTCTTATCACAACGTAGATAATTGTTATCTTTTACGCCCGCGTCCTTATCGCGCGTGATCTCTTTAAACACGATGTCTATTTCTGAATGATACGTTCTCGAGAATTTTTTTAAATTGCGTGTCCCATAAAATTATACAATAATAAAACGACCAAAAAAAAATCACGATCTTTGAAAGTAGTTTCCTTGGGAACCTGTAAATTCTGAGAGTACGGAATGTTCACCGAAGTAAGTTATAGTAGAGGGAGAGTAAAACGCAGGTAAAACGCAGGGTTGATTCCTATACCTGCGCGTTTAACAGGTAGAAGGCGTCGAAAATTCCAACAATTCAATAATTTTCTCTCAAAAATCCGGTCGGACGAGTTTCTTGAGAGGCCTGGGGAGATGAGATGAGCAGCCTCAATACTCAGACATCGGACTCTAAGACTTTGGTAGAAAATGGCTGATCACATACCGATACAGACTACCTCTACTAAGTCACTGATACACAACACATACGCTGTGTCTCTGGCTATAAACACTCTCGTTGTTTCTTGGTCGAAGAACGTCGTATCTCCGGTAACCGCAAGTTCCGCGTCAGCAGTACGTAACTTGGTCGTATGGAGTCAGTCTCGTTCCTCCGTTCACTCGAAACGTTTCTTCTTCTATCCGCTATACGTACGGCTTTCGCCTTTATATGAACGTATTTATAAACGGTATTTTTTTAAAAGTCACTCTTTCCCGCGTTTGACTCCGCCGCTTAAGTTTCTCTGTATCTCTTTTGCTCCTATACTACGAATCTTGGAATAGAATATCGCATTGCAACGTCCAGCAGTGTTAATTATAGTGTGGCCGACACTCCAGCCGAAAGGAATTTATTCTGGAATTTTTTTTTTTTTAGCCATCTGACACAGTGCGAAGTGCAGTGTTTTTGGTTTTTTATTATTGTCTATGGTTTCTTTGATTTCATTCGGAAACACGGTCATCATGTCCATCAAAGGTAGAGATATGATTAATAGATAATATCTCGATCAAAATATTTGCCCATACTGAGATTCAATTTTGCTCACGTTTCGTTTAATTGTATGGAAAGTTTGTTAATGTCGATTCTGATGAGGGGATACTTGACTTATCTGTATATCGAGTGATAAACGATTTTATGTGGTCTTTAAATAATTTGATGAAATTTTATACAATTTCGAAGGGGATATATACGATTTTCAATTTATTATCACATATTTGATTTCATCCTCAACGTTTTCTAGAATCTAGATGATTTATGACGATTTTTTTTAGAATGTTTGTAACATCGTTTCACCTGTCGGAACACATGTAACGTTTCTGCCCTGACCCCCTCAATTCTTATCTCCCGTTATAAAAAAAATTAGACTCCGAAAAAAGCGAGGAGGGGGAAATAACTCAACCCGGGCTTGACAAATCGATTTTTCAATTTGAATTTTTAAAAGTTAATTCCGATTGATTCGGTTATTAATTTATTCAGAATTTTTTGACAACTATTCTAAATTTGCTTCTCCGCGCAGATTCACTATAACTTCCATATATAATCAACGCCTCTCGGATTTCCATGGTCTTCGCCTGCGGAGCAGCGTTGAACCGTTTCGAAATAGTAGCCCTTTTTAATTGGTACACTAATTGCGGGTACTTGGTCGGGTCGGATGCATGCAAGACTGCGTCTCCGGGCGTCAGTCCACATACCTTACTTCCATGCATATTCCGAATACATCCTGGGCACCGCGCCGCGGTGTTGCGGGTTACTCGAAGGACCCCAAGGTTCCCTAGGGCCCGGGGATACGTACCTGGCTAGCTCGTGGGTAATTCAGACCACGGTGCTTGCTCGGGTTTCTACAGGAATTTACACGGTGTTCGGATTCTCAAATAAGGGACGGGCTAAAAATTCCGAACGACTATGCGCCGGAAGGCCATAATTCCGAATTTGAAAGTAACCGAAAGGTATAATAATTCCGAACTAAAAAGTACCGAAATAAGAGTTTTGCACGCCTTTGCCGAATGTTTGCTGGAAAAAAAACTGTGCAAAATATTATTTCGTTACTTTTAAATTGGAAATTATGCCATTAAATATTTTTTAATTCGGAATTATGGCCTTTTGGCGAATAGTCGTTCGGAATTTTGAACCCATCCCGAATAGACACCCTGAATATAAAATCTTTCATCAACTCCGGATAACGGATCGAAGGTCGCTTCGGTTTTTATTTATCCACTCCTCAATTATTCGGGACCATAAAAACTTGCTTAATGGTGATTTTATGGGCTGCAGTTATCGCCCACGCGAAAGGCTCGAGACAATACGTACGCGAAATTAATGAAACGACCTTGAAATTATTTATGAATCGCGGACGCGGGTTGGACGTGAATAGTTACGCGATTACGAGGGTGGAAGGCCGCGCGTCAAACATCGTTTAAGTTTGCGGAGAGAGAGGGGAATTTGGGACTAATTGGAATTAACAGCATAGTGCGAGTTGCGGATCAGCCTTCGCCCGACCTAAACGCTAATTTAATCAATTTTCATGCCCCTATGTGCGCGGTGACATAAATTATTTGCGCTAAGAGCTGCAGGTCCCTCTGTTAATTAATTTTTAACCGAAATGGCTCTTTTTAGACGCCGTTTTTTTTAATATTTCACGACCAACTGTTTCGCCACACGAAAGCTTCATTCCAAATACCGCACAGCAGAATTCGATATTCAATTACTTTAAAATACCCAGGCTTTTGAAATTTTTAACAAGCTTCAAACGTTCTCCACGTGATTCAATTGCGGATGATTATTTTCTAGCTGTCTTTGAAGTTATTAAATACGCGATTATTTATACTTCTATGTATGCTAAATTTGAATGGAATAATTTTGAACAATATCTATTTCCAAATGATCATTCTTTTTTAATTTTTACCCAGAATTCGTGACGAATAATTTCCAAAAAGCAAGATGAAGAATTCAGATAAGAGAATTGATATGAAAATTTCTACAATAATTTATCCTAGAATTTCGAATATCGGTCTAAAATTTTGAATCACCTTGTGTAGGCCGAAAGTAAAAAAAAATAGTGATAAAATGTATCGATTAAAACTCGAAATTCGTATTTTTTATGCTTCCGGGTTTATTATGAGCGACACTGGCTTCGGGGTTCAGTGACCCATAAATAGCCAAATTCGTGAATGTTCAATCATGTCAGAGATTCCGATCTCATCTGACGACCTTTTACACTGTGGATATTCGTTGCGATTACGAAAAAAAAAAAAAAAAAAAATATATATATATATATGCATACCCTGAAGCAGTGGTCATCATTACACAATACTTTGGCACTGCACGAACAGCAATTTGAAACTCCGAAGAAAAAAAATTCCTACACAGATGCTGAAAATAGTTGTTCTCAGAGAATTGATTGAAATCAGATAATTTATTAAAAAATCGTTGAATAATTGAATTGAATTTTTTCTTACGGTAAATTTGCGATCAAATTTATCCAGCTACGTTTGTTCTTGTGAATAAAACTGATCTAATTACCATATCCTTTCCCTTTTATCTGATCGAGGAGATTGCTCGATAATAAATTCCTATAGAAACTAGAGCCCACCTCATTCTTGTCTTTTAATCAGTCCAATTTTCTAATGCATTGTTCGATTCATTGTCTATTTTAATTTGTTTTCGATAAGTTCGACTGTTTGTGAAACCCATTTCATGGGTATCGTTAAATCCTTGTCGAGTGAGAGTACATGGACTGGTTCACGTGTATAACGTGATCTGTAGAAGAAGAAGAAAAAAATGCAACGAAAACATTGTCGAGGTCCATTCCATTGTGCGCATTGTTTCGTATTTCCACTATATACCCTCGTATATGCTCTACCTTTGAATTATTCACACTTTTCAAGAGTCTGCTTGCTAGACCCGGGTTCTGAAGCACGAGAAACAACAGTGTCGGTGCTGTCGACTGGCTGAACCATTGCAAAAAAAACATACAAGATCGTATTTTCTTGCTCCAATTTTATATACTATAACTAAGGCTTGTTTTTACACCGGTAGAAGCATTCTTTGAAACGATTCTTCGACGTTATTGAAAAATTTAGTTAATCATTGTAATACACTGGGAAACCAGAAATTGAAGGAGTTTTTCAAACTTTTTAATGAGAATTCACAGAATTTTTTTTTCCTCTTTTATTTAGACATATTTTTGGTGCCAATTTTTCAATCTAAAGTGTTTCGGAAATCGTGACTAAATGTTTGTAGAATCGATCTACGTCAAAATTGGAATAAAAAATTCATTCTCCAATTTTCTTTTTTATAGTTACAAAATCAATTGACTTTGTTTGACATGGTAAAAAAATATTGAGTTTTGTACAAGAAAAAAAAGTCTAGCAATATCTCTAGTACAAAAAAAAACGTTCATTCACTAAGAAAATTCAGAGAAAATTTCGATATTAATTTTGACTAAGATTAACCTCGCAAATATTCTCTATTGGGTAGAGAATGCAAATTTTGCGAATGAAAATGACGATTAGCAGAGAAAGAGAGAAAAAATTCGTAGAGAAGAAAAGAATGTATTTCATTTTATTTTCCCACATTACGTGCAGCAGTTGTTACTGGAAATTGAAAAAAAAAAAAAAAATGTTAAAGCTGAAATAAAACAGAGTAAAAAGTCGAGTCTTTTCATACTATAAACTTGAGGCATGTAGTTTTACCTCCTTGTAGAAAAGATGAAACTTCTTACCCAGCTTGTGTCAGTCATGGTCGGTCGTATAGCTGCTGGATTATTACTTCCCACAAAGAAACTCGGCTCAAATGACTGTAAGAAAAATCCCTCACTTATATATGTCTGGTAATAAAACTGATCCCTTCGTGGACGAAGGAGAATCTATGATGATCCACACCCTGAAGAACTCCGAAGCTTTTCCATTAAGCCGAACCATTTGGCCCGGATTTTCTTCTTATAATTCCTTCTCTTAATTGACTTATTTTCAATCTAAAGCCGAAGATTCTCAAACTAGTCTTTTTTTTAATTTATTGCAGACATAAATATGTGTGTGTGTAAATAAATTTGACGGAATTCCAACACGCGTCGATCAGATATTTCTTGCAAAATTTATTCTTCTAATAATATTTTCTCATTTTTTTTTCTTTCGTCCATAATTTTCCATTGAAAAATTTCAATTTATAATTTAATCTCTGAACACTCTCTGTTCCACGTATATATATATATATATAGTCATTATATCAATATTAAACCCGAGCGAGTCACCCGTTGGGAAAATCGAGTGATTCCACACGATTAAATAATTCCTATACCTACTTGCCCGTGTCTTTCAATATACCTAATTGCATACATTTTTTCACGGAAAAAGGCAAAACTTGGTTTTTAATTTTAAAATAACGTCTCTGGGTTCAGAAAAAGGTCATGACGTCACTTCAAATATACTAAATTTATTCAAAACAATTATAATTATCAAATTATGTAATAACGACGAAATATTTTGCTTCGTTCTCTCCCACTTTATATGGTAAAAATTTTTAATTCAGAAAACTATATACTTTACATTATACAATTTTCATTATATTTATTCGCCAAGAATTTTATTCATTTGATTAAGAAATTCTGGTGTAATTCTGGTTCTATCAGCGAAATATTTAACTGAAATGAGCGAATCTCACCCGAATACTTTTAGATCTTGAAGATAAGATTTTTTCTAGCTTACCCAAGATGTTTGTTGAACATTAGTTGAACCTTCATTATTGCTATTGGAGGAAATAGTCATTATCATTGAATAGATTTTGACAAATTTGTAACACGAGGGTTCGAAGGATTAAACGGGACTTCGAGAAACTGTAAGGGTTCAGAAATAGCAAAGCATCTCTTTAGAGGGAGTGAGAAGTTTATTTTTTACCTATAGAAACTGGGGTGTAGATGAAGTCTTTGTGCGGTTGTAAAATCGACAAGGAACTTTTATCTCTCATATTTGGCAAATGGTTAAGGTGAGGTGAGGAGTAAGGGGTAAGGTATTACGGAAAATCGATAATTTCAATAAACCGCTTGAGCGGACGTGCGGTTTCCTTCGATATATCCGAAGACTATAGAAAATATATTTATCGCTATAAATGCGATCTCGTTAACGATCTGTCGCAATTTTATATATAAAACTTTTCTTTTTTTTTTTTAAGACTTTCGCAATTCTCTTTATCAAACATTTTTTTCCTTTACGACGTCGAAGTTCTTTCCTATATACCAGAAGTACGAAAATTGTTTGAGTGATTTAATATTTTATTTTGATACACAATTTAAAGCACGCGAAATCTCGATTGCTAAGACAACAGAAATATTAAATATTTATCTTTTTAGTTTGGAAGAATATAATTTATCGTCATCGTATCAACGATTTATTCTTATAATAATAATAATAATAATAATAATTTCCAAATCGAAAAGTTTCGTTGAAACAATTCACCAGCCTTTCATTAGACTTACGTTTACTCTGCAAACTTTTTGACATCAGGAGTTTAAAAGCTGAGTGAAATATATCAACTTAGGGTATAAAGTGAAACTCGAACAATTTCTCATGAAGACGAAGTTTGTACTTTTCTGGATTTTCACTTATATTTTTCTTCGCTCTAGTTCTAGTCTCTAGTGCATTTTAGCACGACTTTGGTTCATGACAACCCGTAGATGTTTCATAATCTACGTCTACTACAGATTGTATGGAAAATAGAAATTCTATTTCTTTCCCTCTTCCTCTTTATCCATGTGCACCTTCTTTTTCTTCTGCACGTATAACTGTATCCAATATTCTCTTAGGCTTGTTAGACCAATTTTTACGAGGCACTAAACCTAATCCTAATCAAGAGATAACTATGCTTCTAGGCAAACGCCGCAAACCAATGGTAAAATTAATTACCATTACCTTAGCGATATGGGGATTATAGATTCAAGCTATATTCGAATTTTGGGAATAGAGAAAAAGCGCAGTGAAGCCATTATGCAAGGAAATCTACAATAACCACACATGACAAAATATTCTTGAATGAAGGATAAATTGGTGCTTGATTCAAGAATAGTTTTTTTTTTCCCAAAAAGGAATTAGTTGATTTCTGACATGCGAAGGTGCTCAAAGTATCAAATTAACTTCCATTACATTTGACACTGCGTATCACGAATTAAAATTGAAATTATTTAATTTGCATTTCTCTCATTTGTGCATGAATTCGATTCAAATGAAGCTAATGAATTTACATTTGCATATTCTGTAGCGACGTGTTTGTGAAATATGCGGCTGCATTCGGTATAAGGGAACTGCTCGCTCTCCTTTAGTCTGGTACTGCACTGATGGAAAATGAGATGACAATATTTTTTTTTTCTTTCTTTTATTTTTACTTTCTTTTTTGTGCTTCTACTGCCTGCCTCTGCTTCTGCTGCATGCAGCTACGATGCAACCCAGATTTTAAACATTGACGAGGTTGGTACTCGCCTCGGAGAGGTTAATTAGAATATATTATCATCTAGGAAGGTCGAGTGACACGGTCACTCGTTGTGTTATTAAATTGATGAAAAATTCATTGTGGACAGGAATGTATGAATACAATTTTGGGAACGAGGCCGTCAGAGCAAGAATCGTTAATCGATAATTCACATTGAAAATAAACTGAAATTCATACAAATGTTTTCAATTCCAATTCAATTGCCATTGTTTAAAAATAACTGAGTAATTAGTGGAGTTAAATTAGTATCTCAGATTTGAAGAATGAAGACGTAATTAGGTTCAATTAATCATTACCTATAGCCTTGAATTGTCCAGGTTTGTCATGAGATAATATATATAAGTAGATAGCCGAGTCATTTGCGTGTAAAACTCGTGTTGTATTTTAGTGACATTTGAAAATCACCGAGATGAAGAAGTATCGAGTGGAAAGATAACAGTTATCGTGACTGTATATACATATCTTTTTTTTACCGTTTCAACGGATTGTAAAAAAAAATTCTCGCTACGTTCCTTTGAACCACTTCTAAAGAATGACGTATGTTACTTATAGGATGACACAATGCGAAGTAACGGGATGATAATCATCCACGGGATCCTTGAACCTCGAGTACTTTTTTAATTTTATCTAAAAGAGTATCTAGAGTTTTAGCAATATCTACGGGACCCATTGTTTGACTTTGCGATTCTAACACTGGCTACAAGGGCTATTGTTTCTCTTTCTCCTTCCCTGCACTCTCTTCTCTTGTGTTTTTCGAGTATTAAAAGTACGACCTAGATTACTTTCGGCGAATGCCAGCTTGATTAATAGCTGTGGGGTAATATCGCTCTCTTGATTAGTGATCAAGGCAACCTGCGGTATTAGTATCGAGCTCCTCGATCATCGCAAACCTATGATAAACTCTTATCGTCATAATTATCACGCGGTTGTGCAAAATAATTGCGGGACCTCCACATTCATAAAATCCACTGACATATCTTGGATATACATAAAAAAAAAGTGTTCCTGAATACAATTTTTTTTTTCATTTTTTTTCTGAAGTTCACGTCTCTTAGGAACATAATGTGATGTGCTTTAATGTCTACTTTCTCTTTTGGTTCAACGATCGATGATCAAGGTATACGGTTATTACAGGGTTATTCAATTATAAAATGATTAAGACATACTTGGTTAGTGATGTTAAATTATAATTAAAAATTCTTCAATTCAGGTTAAAAAGAACGGTTTATTTCGTTGAAATATTCTATTACTATAAACCTGTCCCACTCATCGGACCTTGGCTAATCAAATCGGCCCAGTTAAGCTTCGCTAATAACGCTTCTTTGATTAAACAAATACTTGCTGTGTAATAATATTTATTAGATGTAGAAATGCAATTTTTATAGACATTCAACTTTCAAACAGAGGAATGAAACGTTTTGTATAAATTAATGACATTATTCTAGATTTATCGAGTTACTCAAATTCTTCTTTAAACATGTTTCGAAAAGCGATTTGTAAATAGACAGGCATCCAACGGACATGTCTCTTTCCACACGTCTGCCGAGGATAATGCCATCCGTCTATCACGATTCGAGTCACGCGTTGGTTATACTCACAGTCAGATATACAGTCACTGGGGTATAAAAGGTAGAAAATCATCGAAATTATACGAAACCAATAACACTTTATGCTCAACCTTTCTTTCTTCAGATACATATATCCAATCGACAACATCATATGTCTCATTCATAATTCATGATAGTTGGGCTAAAAATAGAAATATCATTGACCTCTAGAAATAGAAATTGATCTTAAAATGGGGAAAACTATCCAGCAAAGGATCATCTTATCTAAGATTTTCATTCATTAAATTCACGTAATATCAAATACCGTGGGGTGGTAGAACGTTGGTTGGTAGGTAGATTATAAGGTATGCGAGACGACCTTGCCTCGCCTCGACTTGTCTTGCCTTGGGTTGGTCAAGCCTCTCGCACCTTCTTCGGTGATTGGAAAGCTTACGCGCTGCGGCCCAATTCAGGTTATGAAAATTTATAACAAGTTAAAAAAAAAAAAGGGACGGGGAGGGGGGATCTCTGAACGGGAAATTTCTCGTTTGGTAGAACTTCATTTTTTTTTTTTTTTAATTACTATACACCCGCTTATAATCGTAATAATCAATTTTTTAATCGATTAATTTGAACGATGTAATTAAAAACGCTGAGTTTATTATCATTTCGCTATATAATGGAGCATAAATGTTTCATATCGAATCGCTAGCCGAGGATTAAACTAATTCGTATATTATCTTTTATTAGCGATAAATGATATCATCTTGACTCTTTTATATTAGAGCAGTGAAATTTTTTTTTTTTTTTTACGGCACAGGCATTAAAAAGTTACTTTTTGACGCCTGTTTTCGTTCCGGCAAGTGGCACCACTTTATACCGCTAAGTTCAAAGTTGCGGTATAAAGTCTTTATTCCGCAGCTTTGATGCGCAGTTCGAAGCTTACTTTCGGCGTATGCCATATATAAAGATCTATTTTTCCCCTTAACCATGAATATTGAATTAATATTGAAATGACCTATGGTAACATCAGATGATTGAACGCAATTGAGGAGAAACTTTGAAAGTGTACATATATATATATATGTTATAAATGAGAACGTACAATGAGATTCTTCAATCATATAACTGCAATATAATTTCTATTCGGTTCTGCATCTCTCTGCCAGAGTGTCTATAGTAGATATGTAAATTATTCGATGCAACTTGCCAGTATATACCTACGTGACGTTTCAGAATAGAATTATAATTCACTACACTTCGTACTTGTTTAAGTTGAAAGTAACTTAACTTGCGAAGGATAAGATAGGCAGCAGGTATGCTGTGTATTTTATTCGAAATTACGTCCTCTCAATCTCTCGCTTAGATAGATCCTAGATAAAACCAACCTATCTCGGTATAATACATGCGTCGCAACTCCTAGTTCTCGTCTGAATAACCAGAAATGAAACTGCAGTCTGCATATCCTATATCGCCTCTTGGAAAGTATGACTGAATCGTGTCTTATCTATAAACTTTTTCATTTATTAGCATGATAAGATTGCATTTATTTTCTTACGGTATCCGTTATAGCGCGGATGCGGTTATATAATCAGTATAACAGATAATATTCACATTATCAGGAAGTCGATATTAAATTAAAAAAAAAAAAAAAAAGCTATCGTAATCAGGGGTCAGATTCTCATTTTATTCCTTCCTACGATTTTTATCCTCCTTCATCTCGCCCACCCCTGGACTTGTCTCATCTTTCTTTTTATATCGCAACGATGATTGATTACCCGAATGTGGAATTCGGCCGGAGGATACGGAATAAGATTGATCTTGTTCCCTTCACAATATGCAATTTCCGTCCACGCCTGGTTTGCTCATCGTCTTGCTTTGCCACGAGGCTCGATATCACGCGAGACCTACTTGCGACTGGTATCTGTTTGAACTGAACACTTGTGCCAATACTCTTTAGTCATCCGATATTTTTAAGGTTTTAGAATCCCTGATATCGCCTGTAGTCCTGAAAGATATTACACTTGACGTTCATTTCGACTCTATTATCCATAAGAATTTGTTTCGCTTTAAACAGACTTCTGGTTTATACTCTACGCCATACTTTGAGACAAGGACGTTTCTTGGCACCGGTATCTAGAACTCGGAATGCCGTTATGAAAGTATCAGCCAAGATGCTTTACAGGATCATTGAAAAGAGATGGAGGATGAGATTCTAACAATCTATGTACACGTTACGAATTTTTTCAACAAGTCACGTCTTCTGCTGATATTCGAATTCGAATTCAATGCACATGGTGGCCACTCGTCAGGGAAAACAGGGAAATCAGGGAAAAGTCAGGGAATTAGAAAAATGGTCAGGGAAGTCAGGGAAATATCAGGGAAAAGCGAAGGAATTTCATGGTCATATGAAACAAGACAGAATAAAAGACCCCAGCGACATTTATGCAGTCAAAAGTATTCTCAAAAATCATTTTCTTTCACCATGGATTTAGAGCATTATTATTACATACTTGAATAACCACTAATTCGTCCAAATTTCAGTCAGGGAAAAATTATATTTAGGTCAGGGAAAGTCAGGGAATTTTTTTTCCGCAAAAAAGTGGCCACCATGATGCACTCGCTTTTACCCAACCGAGAACAAGTCTGTATTACATGTCGTAGACCGCGACTGAGGTTAAGGTCAACTTTACTTTCAATTTCAGCAGAGTTTGCCATGCGATAGTCGTGTTGGTACAGTGACTCCAATTTCTTTTTTGACTCGAAAAAATAGTGAATACATCAAATTTCTTGTCTTGATACACAGTCTAATACGTGATGAATCTTTGATCGGTGCGTGACTCGATTTTTCTTCCCCTACAAACAATCTTTAATTGGCAATCTTTTGTTTAGCTTGTATCGTATGAGAAGATTTTTATCCTCAGGCTCTTGGAAAAATTCATTATGTGAATTTATTAAAAAAAATCGCGATAGCAAGAATCAGGAATTTGTTGCACATTCGTCGATCTCGTTCGTACGCAGTGTCACAAAATGTAAAAATTATTTCATAATATATTTTGAGATTGAGGAAAGAAGTAGATGAAAAATGAGGAGATAACAAAAAAAAAAAGTAGCTAAAATATTTCAATCGTTTGAAGATATCGCGACACAGAAAGGTTCTGTCAACCGTGCGTTTTCTCTTAGCCGCACGAACACGACTTCAAACGGCTTCGTAAATTGGGCCAATCGATGCTGGCATGAGCTCTCGGGCCGGAAGTAAATCCCGTTTGTTAGGATTACCTAAATTCGCAACTGGCATAATTTAAAAAAATAAAAATAAATATAAATGTATTTTTATTTTTTCTGTTTTCCAGGAGGGAGGGGCGATTTACTTTAGGATAGGATGTCACATCACAGCGACGACAATATGCTGATAGCAACGACGGACTCCTTTTGGGAGCCGGGAAATTATAAACGAACTACAAAACGTATCGAAGATGGTCATAAACTTTGCGACAGTTTGATAGCCTTGGTACAGGAGAGAGCTGAGATTGAAAAAAATTATGCAAAAGCTTTGAAAAGTTGGTCGAAAAATTGGAACGATAAAATTGAAAAGGGACCAGAATATGGAACAACCGAAGCAGCGTGGAAAGGTGTTCTCGTCGAATCCGACAGATTATGCGATCTACATTTGAGAGTCAAAGACAATTTGTGCAACGACATTATTCAACAGGTCAAGACGTGGCAAAAAGACACTTATCACAAGGTAACTATTACAAATTAGAAAAAAGATATGTGTGTTAACAGCTATTTTGAATTTTGCAAATCTGACGTCTGGTTCTTGATCAGCGGTTTACAAAAACCTTCGAGTTATGTACCAATTTTTATAGCATTTAGAATTTTTTTTTTTTCGCCAGTAAAATAGATTCGCCATTTTTAATTTCGCAAATATGACCTCAGATTCGTGATTAGTAATCCAAGAAAAAACCTTCGAGTACCGAAACGTTTTCAGTATGTTTTTTTGCAGCAATATTGAATACACGAAATAAAAATTTCGCAAAACTGACTTCAGATTCATGATCAATTATATACCCAAAAAACCATATGGTACCAAATTTCATTCAAATGCATTTTTTATTGTATTTTTTAGAATTTAGTTACTCAAATAACTCGGAAAGGACTGAAAATTAGTGAAAACTCGACGTTTAATTTTTGCTGTGATTATGAAATGGGAAGTTGACCAAAAAAAAAAAGAAGAAACTGGGAAGAAAAACACTTTTTTGTTTCATATCAGTCGATGATCACTCTGAAGGAGCGTAAAGAGATGGAAGATTCTTTCAAGAAGGCTCAAAAACCGTGGGCAAAGTTACTTCAAAAGGTTGAAAAGGCGAAATCCGAGTACCACAATAGTTGTAAAACGGAAAGGACCGCAGCTAATATGGAACGTAATGCATCAGCTGATAGTTCGCTCTCTCCTGATCAGGTAATGAGACACATTTAAACGTTACGATTTATTCGTCGTCGTCAGCTTCTCTCTATATATAAAATTTCATATAACGCATATATGCAGATGATTAAAATAAAAACCAATGCGATATAATAATGCTTCATTCTCTCCTTCATTCAAATCGAATTCGATCATTATATCCGATAAAACTTAAATGTGTCTAAATAAATTAAATCGATTATTTTTTTTTTAACTTCCACCGTTGAATCGAATTTGACTAAAAATTCACAAAAATAAAACCATTGAAGCAGTTTGTTTTAGTAATAATTATTTTCAGATGGCCCGAGGCTCAGAAAACGTATGTCAAAATCGTCGTGTGTTGAACTTGTAAACAACAAATAACATTGCATGTATACAGTCAGCTGTTTTTTTTTTCTCTTTCTTCTGTACTTTATACCGTTTGCGTAATTGTTGCGTGTTAATTGCGTTGACCTTGTGATGTGTTATATTTTTTTTTATGTACGTATCCAATTTCAAACCCTGTGTGTGTGCCTCTCTCTCTCTTTATACAATTATATGCAATCTATGCAATCCACTTAGCATCATAACGGAATCCGCGTAATTTTTTCTTTTTCTTTGCGAATAAATTTTTCACCGTGATATTTACTATCAGGTCTAAATTAATTAATTAAAGATGAAGTTTTCATTCGGCTTTAACGCAGCGTCCCTAAAGTCCATAACGACATTTTTAGATGACACAATGTGGATGTGGTGCATGGGGCCTCAGAATGCGAAAGTGTCTTAGGAATACTAAGATAGGAGACGTTCAGTTTGTATGTACATATAATCGCGTTGCATGTTGCATGGTTTAATCATTTTTATTTTTTTATTTTTTATGTCTATTACAGAGAGCTCTGCTGGTAAGCAGTATTACGTTCTTATTACCCCGATAGTACACACCAGTTTTTTTTTTCTTTCTTTTCATTCCTTTTATTTTAATTCAGGGTTCATTGATCCTGCAAGCTAAATGCATTTTATTATGGTATACAGTAGTAGCCCAATAGCCTTTTGTCATTGCTTCATCCAAGGGGTTAATCACGTTTCACGTATTTCCAATAATCGTTACTAATTCATACAGAAATTCAATGAACAATGCCGAGGAATACATGAAGAATTCGATGAACATCTGTTGATAAAAATCTTCAGAATCTGTAGGGAATCGTGGAAAATTCGGAAAGACTGATGAATAGTATTTCTAGTGATCATTGAATAGCGTGTTCCGAAATTTTTTTACTGATCAGCAAGTGATTGACCCTTAGAAATGATAATAGATATTATAGCCAACACCATGCACCCATCGTAGGCAAAGTAGATCACGAAATTCATAAACTATGCAATTTCATTGATAGATATGATTTGTTAACAGTAATTTTGGGATTGCTATTTCTGACCGAAGATCTGTTCTCTATATCTATTATAACTTCAATGAAAATGTAACAGCTTTAAAAAAACAAAAAAAAAATCGAAATGTAAATTCGAAATATTTTTTCTACTTTTTTATATAAGGTTTTTTTTTTTGTATTGATTTTGTTGGTAATGTTATATCGTCCTTTTTTTTTGCTGATTAGGTAAAGAAAATGCAAGATCGTGTACAGAAGACGAAGGAAGAAGTACAAAAGTCAAAAGAAAAGTACGAGGCTTCTTTGCTAGAGATAAATCAGTACAATCCTAAATATATGGAAGATATGACACAAGTATTTGAAAAGTGTCAGGAGATGGAAGCCCAACGACTTCAATTCTTCAAGGATGTTTTATTCGGGATACACAAATGCCTTAACATATCACAGGATCCAGTGTAAGAATAAAAATTCCCCCTTTTTTTTCTATCCAATAATTATTTTCATCTCTTTCATCAGACTTCCACAAATATACGAGGAATTCTATCACACAATCAACAATGCTGCACACGAAAAGGATTTGAAGTGGTGGTCGAATAATCATGGTGTAAACATGGCTATGAATTGGCCACAATTTGAGGTATGTCAATCATTCGATTAATGAAACAATTTAAAAATTTTTTTTTTTTTTTTGATCGCATGTCCTTTTCTTTTCATCATCATTATATACCTACATAAATTGCTCATTGTTGAAATTTCATTTTTTCTTTACCTGTAATAGTTTATGTGTGTGAATTTCATTAAATTACAAAGTTAAGAAACCAAATAACAAATTTTTCATCACAACATTTTTCTTTTTGTTGTTGATTTTACCCTTTAAATAAATGAACAAGTGATTGAAAGAATCCCTTTTAAATACATATACCAGCCTCTCACACTACATAAAATACTATAATGATAATGAACTGCATAAATTTATATATTATAATAACAGATATTTAGTTGCATCGCTACGTGTATTTAAATAGAAAGAATTTTAGAGATTTGAGAAAGAAAATTTTGGAATGCATGCATGTGATTGTGTGGGTGTTGCTATTATGCAGGATTATACGGAGGAGTTCCGTGACATCACCAAAGGTTCGAAATCGAAGGAAGCATTACCAGCCGGATCCATCACTCTCATCAATCAGCGACCTGTTGGTGAAGATCTGCATGTAAATTTTTTTATTTATTCAATCAATCGATTATTATTATTATTATTATTATTATTATTGTTTAAGTTAATTTCGAGTTTAATTATTAAAATCCAAAAAATTTGAATATTTATTTTCATATTTGAAGAAAAAAATCAGAATTAATATTGACATTGAACTGTTGCATCATGTGCATGAAAAAACCTCGCAGTAGTTTTTTATAATTTATTATTAATAATTGCTTAGAATCAATTTTACCCGAAATTGCACATGTTTCTATAAATCGATCATAATTTCATGATTGTATTTGATTTCTCATACGCATAGTTGACTGTCTATATATATATGTTTACCTTCTCTAGTTTCATCGATTTCAACAACACATGCATTCAGTACATAACGATTAACATAATCTGAAGGATATTGAACGAAGAAACAAAAAAAAACATTTAGTAATATTCAATATTGATTATTTACTATAAATATATATTTTTTTGAACACAGGAATTTCCACCAGTGAATCACAAAGTCAGAGCAAAACCCGCCGGACGAGTAATACCGACGGATGCACCGCTCCCAGACACCAAGACGGACACGATAAATTCGAGCAAACAGACCTCGGAGAAGAACAACCACGAAACCAACACAGTAAACAGGACTGCGACCATTACGTTAGTGAATATGAAAATCATTCGTTTCTCCTCGGATATCATTTCTTTCATTTTTCAATAATTGAATACAGAAATAATATTATTCTACAGGAATGGAACAAGTGCGAAGCAAGAGTCGAACCCCTTCGAAGAAGAAGAGTGGGATGAAGACGGCGGCGAGCCTCTAGTCGACAACGGAGAACCCGGAGTCCCTGTCAGAGCGTTATATGATTACGAAGGAGCCGAGGCGGATGAATTGAGCTTCAAACAAGGTATAATTTAATCTCTAAAGACCTGACGATTCATTCTAATCGCTTATTGTTTTTATAAAATGTTTGATTCGTTTTCAGGTGACATTTTTGAGAAATTGGAAGACGAGGATGAGCAGGGTTGGTGCAAGGGTAGGAAGGACGCAAGAGTGGGATTGTATCCTGCTAATTACGTAGACCTGGTGTCTCAGTAATCTTAAAATTGCACCAAATCAATTAATATTGATTAAATTAGTCATGATGAATGGCTAAACAAAAAGTACCAAACGTTGGTTTAATAAATTGGTAATAGCAACCAATAGAGCAGAGAGAATATTCGCATTTCAATGCATTTTGTAAAGTTTTGAGGAAAACCACGAGAAGAAAAGAATTAGAGTAAAGTTATTGAATTGAGATGTACAAGATTCCTTGGTGGCCGATAAGGTTGTTTATATTTTATATATAAAAAAGCAACAAAATTGGAACTATTTTTTTGTTTTGTTTTTTGCGCTCATTGTCAGTTACGCGAGCGACCGTTGGCGTCGAGTGGTATTTTCAAACTTATGAATTTGACAAATTGCGACTAATTTATATTGTCTGGTTTTTGTCTAACATAAATATTTTACATTTTTGCAACTAGACTTGACGTCGAAGAAGAAGAAGAAAATTTTAAATAAACAAATTTTGTTTCGCTATATGAGGCGTAGCTAGGGTATTGAAAATCCATTTCTAGTTGTAAAAGAAAAAAAGAAATACGCGTATGGCCAATATTCTAGGTTGAAAAGAGGAAAAAAAAATGTACAGTCGTACATTTCGTGACTTATTATTATTATTATTAATATTATTATTGTTATAATTATAAGGACGTTTTTGGCAGGAATAATGAGAATTATATTTAATTTATTGTTATTAAAAAGAAAAAGAGGAAAAAAATAATAATTAATAATAATTGAAATCTAATGTCTATATAAATGGTGTCATTGTACATAATAATATTAAAAGAAGATGAAAAAAAAATAAAGTTATAACTATTATGTATAACGAAAATATATATGTGGAAATCCATTGAAGTAAGATTAGTTTTCTCTAAAAACATCAAAACATTGATATTGAAAATATTCTATGGCCAGTGTATAAAAAAAAAAAAAAAAATACGATTGCGTGATGCAAACATCCGTTTTTTTATTTTTGAAAACCAGCGGCGTAATATTCTTGTTGAATGAAAAAAAGTGTTTCACGGTTTTGAACATTGGATTACTTTCATATATTTCCGTTTTTTTTTTCGTTTCATTAAGAAATATTTAAATGTATACGGTATGAACGTATTCGATGATTTTTTGTTTGTTTTTTAGGTGAAGTAAAAACAAAAAATGAGATAAATTGTTCGTACGGAGATGTAATAACTGATTTAAATTAAATGTATAAAACAAAATTTGTTAAAATGAATTTTGTTAAATTATATGTATATAGAAAAATCTGTATACCTAACAGTAAATTACGTAAACGATGAAATTTATTGATCATAAAAGAAAACGAAAAAAATAATAATAATAATAATGCAAAATGACCAAAACTTGTATACCTATATCACTGAAACTCTAAATATCCAATACCTTTGATTGATTTTCTTATGTTAGTCACTATCTCGTTCCGTCTATACGACGCTGATATACTATAGCTGCCAAATATTATAAATACAGAGAAACAGAAATGATGAAAATAAATCTCGTTGTAATTGTAATACGCGATCGAATTACCACGCGTTACACGACACACACACACACACACACACACACACAATATTTATGTAAATAAAATAGAAAGCAAATAGGATTTTTTCTGGTTTAGCTCGCGACTGATTTATTTGAACGCTCATTTCGATAGATCAGAAAGGAAAAAGAAAAGGTAAATTAAAATAATAAAGTTGTTATGTAGGCTTTAGTTTGTGTATAAAAAAAAAAAGAAAAAAAATAATATCATTATAATGTATATCTAATAAATGACCTATATAAAAAATATATATATTTTGAAAACATAACTAATGTCTTACGTAAGATGATTAGTCATTTGAGCTTAAATTTTAATTATATTTCTTTTTTTTTATTTCAATTTTTTTACATCATAATTTCAGGTTTGCAAATTTAATTTGATAACGCGTGTTCCATCGAAAATTGATTCAAAGCTTGATTACGCATCAATTCTTAATTGCAGATCGCAGTTATTTATTGATGCGATACTTTGATGGGATTCAATTTCAATGTGAATACGTTTAGAAATTGTGGGAGAATTCGTGAATTGAAAAATATAAATTCTGTAACACTCTGAAATCAAAGCCTATAATTGATAGAATTTCGTTTAATATAATATAGAATATAGGTTTACATCTATAGCTCTGTTATTTTGTGGATTTTTCGTTTCTATTCAATGAGATGCGATTGTCATTTTACATGCATAAGAATTCCACACTTTCAATCAAACCATTTTTTACATTGCTATTTTACTTTTTCTCAACAATTTACATATGAATATATAATATAGTGTTTTTTTATTTTGTTCTATTCATGAAATATTTTCAGGAATAATATACTCATTTTTTTTACATCTGTAATTTTATTAGTTACAAATTTTCGTATTTGTAATTTGAAACAATCTTGAAATATTGAGAGTACTTGTACGATAAAATTAATAAGTGGATCTAGATGATCACGTTTCTAAAAAGAAACAAAAAAAAAAGTATTTACACTTCCCTGGTGAATAAATATTCCTTATTTTTATCTAGAAATAAAAATCTGAAAAACTCTGAAAACTTAAAACATCCTGAAAATAATTATCTATACAGATCGGTATCTCAAAATCAAACTGTACCAACTAAAGAAAAAAAACTCGTTCATTACAAATGCCACAAAAATAAAATGATAATAATAATAATAATAAAATTTGAGTTGGTACAGTAATTATGCAAAAGATATTTTCTATAAAAATTGTTAATTATTTACAGAGATTTGAACTAAACTTTGCAAAGTGGAAAGAACGTTTTGGATCTTCCAGAGTTTAATCGCTAGAAATTTCTTAACAAACAATGAGAAATATTTATTCTATCAATATATGGACGATACTTATTTGCCTATATCCGACAAGTTATATAGTCTAATCATCAATTTTCTAAAGGATTTATCACTATACAAATAGTTTCATAAACTTTAAACGTTGGATGATTCACAGTTAGCAGTATCTCAGTTCAAGATGACATTAATAAAATTCAAATGACGATAGTTTAACGATGCTGGAAAATAAAACTATCCACACGTTGATGACTTAAAAATTATCCCATACGTAAACCAAACCGTAGTACTATTCCAACGTCGAGGGGAATTTGGTAATTCTATCAATGACTGGCGACGTGCGTCTGAAGGTCTTCCAGACTCATGAAAGGCTGCTCGCACAAGAAGCAGACGTGATCGGTGCTATCGTGTGCGTCAAGGTGTTCCGTTAGTTCCTCCTCGTTTTCAAATCCTTCTTCGCAAATACCGCATATAAATTGTACTTCCGTCTTGATCCCTTCCATGGATTCTTTCTGCCACTCGGCTATCGCGAGTTCTTCTTCGTGAGCCTGCGCATGCAAAGCTAACGAAATCAGAGAATCAAAAGTCTGTGGACATTGACTGCACTTGAAGTTTTCGGTCTCTTCCGCTTCCTGTTCGATGGAATCGTCTTTCATCACAGTTTCATCATCCTCTTTGTTGTGGTCGCTATCGTTTGATATATTTATCAGATTTGGATTGTCGTCTTGATCGTCGCATAGATGCTTCTCCAAATGACTTTCCAACGAGTCCTCCGTCTCTAGCGTATCTCCGCAAATTGCACACTGGTACTGATCTTTTCCTGAACTAGCATCTTCGTCCTCGCTCACGTCATTGCAGTGCTGTTGAAGATGATCTTTGAGCACTTCCTCGTCCGTGAAAGTCTTGTCGCAAACGAAACAGGTGTAAGACTTTGTAACGACTGCTATTTCTTTCGGGGCCTGTTCGCTCGGCGTTGTGTTCGAGTCTGCGGCTTGCTGCGATATAGTTTCCTGTGTGCTCGTGACAGCGGTTACTTTTTTATTGCTTTGTCCTCTCTCTATATTATCAACGCTGAATTCCGACTCGTCGTGCGTTTCCAGATGAGTTACCAGCAACTTCTCCGATCTGAAAGTCGAATTACAGACGTAGCATTTATGGAGAGTCGACGATCTGCAGATATGGGCTCTGACCAGTCTCGCGTCTACTATCTCGTGGCATCGTTTACACCTCATCATTCGAGGCTTCTTTGGTTGTTTCGCCGTCTCTGGGATCGAAGCAGGCTTGTGAGATTTCAGATGTTCCTCCTTTTCGTCCAAGGTATCGAACGTCTCTTTGCAAATACCACAATCATGTTTGATCGGGTTCAATTCCTCCGATTTTATGCCTTGATTTTCATAGCTTTGAGAAAACTGTACTCTCTTGGCTGATTTTTCGGTAGTCACCGGTACCGGTAAAGTTTTAGTAGTCGTATCGCATTCCACGGTCTCACAGACCGGCTTTTCAACTCGTCGGAGAGCCAAGTCTTTGGCAAAGCCTTTTCTTATCGCGGATAGGACTTGTTCCGACAAGGAGAGTTTCTTTCGTTTTTTGGGACCGGATAATTTTTTGACCAATAGCTTGTTTGTTTTAGCCGCCTCGTTCATCAGTTCCAAATTCTTCTTATAAATTCGCGGAGTAGAAGTTACTATTTGATCATCCGACGTAACGGTATTTTCAGAATCAAGAGAAACTATGTTATAACGATCGTCCATATCTTCTTCGTTCGACTTTTGGCACTCCATCAGAGATATGTTGTTTATTTTATACCGCTTCCTGACCTTTCCTAGGTCCAGTCTCATCAGCAAGACCTTGGGTTGGAATATCTTCGAATTCATTGCTGCCTTTACAAAAGCTGGCGAAAATACCGAAGTTTTTGGATTCCTGAGCTTTTTGATCTTCGTAACTGGGGGTTTCTTCGCTTTCACCGAGGTCTCCATGTTCTTTCTGATCGCAGTTTCCACTATCGTCTTAAGCTGTTGATCCAACGATTCGAAAGAATCTTTCGGCTTAGTCTGCGGAGCTTCGACATCGGCGGACGTTTCCTTGGTGGCCAGTTTATTCTTTATGTCTTTTTCCACAAACGCAGCCAATTCGGCTTGGACCTTTTGCAGAGCTTCTAGCTCCGTGCCCTCTACTTCTATGTTCAAGCATCTCTCGACGTTTCGCTTCTCCTCGCAATCTTCTGCGACCTTTGGATTTATTCTCCTGAGCTGTACGGCGTCGATGATATCCGTGTTACGTTCCTGACTGTTCTCATCGACGTTCAGGAAGCCCGGATCTTTGGAAGAATTCTTGTTGTCCGCATTTCCGAGATATTGAGACTCTCCGAGGACCAAAGTTGACGTTACGATGTAAGTAGCATCTCCGATCTCCAGTTCTGACCTGACTGGTGGAGGATTGAAAACCGATCCCACATTCGTCATACTCTCGTTTTTTACGTGTCTGACTATCGGACTGGATGCAGAGTTTTTCTTCCCTTCTTTATCTCCTCCTCGGGTTTTTTCCTTCGTCAAAGATTTGTCGACTATAATTCTGGTCTGAGATCTAGTCTTGTGTTTGTTAGAGTCCGAATCTGTTCCAGGGATTACGACGGAATCGCTATCGTATCTGAACCCGTATTCCCCCTTCATATCAGTTTGCAGATTCCTCAAAGCCTTAGCCAGTCTCTTTTGCTTCTCGAATTCCTTATCCGCGTTTGTTTTAGCCCTGGCTTTCTGTACCGGCGACAATTTAGACTCGTTATCGGAAATAATCGAGTCTGTATCCGAAGCGCAATCCCCGGTCGCGGCTAACAGCGCCTTTTTCCTCGCTACCCAACGTCTGGTCGAAGCTCTTCTCCTCGCGGTCGTCTTCCCGCGCCTCGAACCGTAGTTTCTAATCCCCATGGGAATCAACATAGGCTTCTCATCAGGCCCAAGAATCTCGTTTTTAATTTCCACCTCGTTATCCTCATCCCTTTCATCCTCCGCACCCAAATTCGAAGCTGTCTCTCGCTGTTCTGAATTATCCTTCAAAGTCGAAGCCGACGCATCTTTATCAAATACCTCAACGTCCTTCGGCGCAGGTTGAACCTCGTCCGAAACGGGTTTACATTTTTTCTGCAATTGTTAAAGTTTGTTCAATCATTTATGCGAGAAATAGCACAAATTATTCATCTCGAAAAATATCACTCACGATCGTGACCGTTTCCGGCGGACTTTCGCCGCCGCTGGCTTGAAAATCTGCTAGTTTTCTCTTGGAATTTACCGACTCCGACTGTAAATTGATTTTGGGTATGTATTCTTGTTATTATTGGCAAAATAAACGCAGATTCATTTTTTTTTACCCCTCGATTCAACGATAATAACAAATAGGTTAGGTTAGGTAGCGATCTAATGTTTGAAAGCGAATATATGAGTGAAAACAATTAATTTGTGATACTCACATTGATTTCGTTTGCATCTGAGGGTCCCAATTGGGCCAGAAGCGTCTGATTTGACTTGACGAATTGTTCCTTGAATTCGTTCCACACATCCAACTTGTACATGCAGACGTGACATATTTTGTTCGGAAGGTCTTCGTCCTCTTTTATCTGTATTGAATCATTTGAAGACGAGTTAATCATTGATCGAGTTCAATCGGACAGATTAATGTAAGGTATTTAGTGGAAATACTGTGTTCAAATAAATACAAACATACAACGATAGAAGTGCACTTGGTTATGTTCTCGACTTTCTCACTGAGTATATCGTCGAATAAGTAACTCATAAAACCTTCATCTGTTAGACAAAGACGACACTTTGTATCTACGTCTATTATTTTTCGTTTATTTGACATCGTACGGTGATTATTGATTTGTTTATATACGATATTTTTATAACCCTCATCAATTATTACACCGAATCGTATCAAACACTACAAACCACGCACTCCGATCATGGTGGGAAAATAATAAAATGTCGCGATAAACGCAGCCAACCTTAAAACAACACTAGGGACAAAAATTATTACCCATTTATTTGAGCATTTAAGGTGAAATGAAAGTCACGTGACCTCGATATGATTTACACTGGGAATTTTCAAACGCTATTTTCTCAGCCAAAACACATTCGATTGATGTGTAATTGATATCAGTGACGTAGAAAAACTTAATGAAGGGCCTGGCAATCGTGGATTTTCGAATATCGAAAGACATAATCAGAATTTTGTGTAACAATATTATTCTGTAACCCAAGGAGGTGCTGCCCCTCGTGGAGAGAGGCAGCACTTCCTTGGATTACAGAACAATATTGTTAAAAAAAACTGTTATTACGTCTCGATTTTCGAAAATCCACGATTGGCAGGCCCTTCATTGAGTTTTTCTACGTCACTGATATCACTTTCACATCAATCGAATGTGTTTTGGCTGAGAAAATAGCGTTTGAAAATTCCAAGTGTAAATCATATCGAGGTCACGTGACTTCCATTTCCCCTTAAAAAAATTGTGTTTCAAACTCTGAAAAAACGATAAAGAAAAAATCGTAATTTCGTCTAAACATCGCATAATTATATGAAATTTTATCTTAGATTACAAAATTATGTAATATTCGATTATTTTTTTGTTTTACAATCGTTTTAATTTATTATCGCGATGAAACGAAGACAAAATTTTATTTCATTATACAATTGAAAAAATAAAAATAATCCTGGGTCATTCATTAATATCTTTATTAACTTTCATGTACATATTATTAATTGAACAGATGAAATATAATTGAGAGAGGGAAATAATGAAATTTTCTTGATACAGCGGAAGCTAAGGTATTTTGAATCATTAATTGGGGAAAAAATATATATAAATCAAAACTTAGCGTTTCACCTGAATATAAAAAAATGATTTAAATATAAATATAACGATTCGACAAAGTATTACGTCAACTAGCGTTATTCTATCTAAAGGTATAAATTGTTGAAGAAATTTCGAGAAAATAAGAGCGCCGCCTGTGAGCTGTGACACGGCGGAGTCAAACGAACGGCATCGTCGAATGACACGCGGTTCCAGAATATTCCAGAACCTAGAGTCAGCCAATAGAAATTTAGTTTTAGAGTTGTTTCCAGAGCAGCGATTGGTCAGTTTTCGATTGGCGTTTAGCAGAAAGCATTCTACTCTGCCTTCCCGAGTTCCTGCCGTCTGCGACTCACTACTCAGCCGTGTGCAACCCGTAAATACGCCGCATCCGACTATTGGACTGTATTAAAAAAAAGTGTCTTAACGAGTGTTTAAGCTATCCAAACAGTGGTATAAAACCTCGCTATCAATTATCGGCTAATATTTATACTCAAATTATCAAACCATGGCCGCGATGTCTGTGATTGGGATCGACTTTGGTAACGAGAGCTGTTATGTGGCCGTTGCTCGTGCTGGCGGCATTGAGACGATCGCCAACGATTACAGCCTCAGAAGTACACCGTAAGTTTGAGAAAAAATATTTTATTATCAATAATCGGACCATTTTTTCGACCGGTCAATATCACAAACCCACGCCCCGATCATCTAAAGCCGCATCGTCTCCTCATAGTTTGTCTTTTCTCTCTTTTTTTTCTTCCTCATATCTTATATGGCTGCGCGATATCAATCGCCACTCGTCATTTCACACACGAAATGTTATATCGTGGATAATCACTGTCGCGTTATTCTCTAAAACATTGTGCCGATCGATCTACGGACCTGTGACACGTAACGTTAGCGAAACTCCAAAGGGTCTATTTATCACACGCTAATTGAGTAACACGTCGTCTATGGAATCGGCGAAATCTGACTGATCCATCAAATTGTTGGATGACTTTTTTTTTTCTCCTCCAACTTTTCCATATTTGGAAGGACTGACTTTTGGAGTGATTCATACACAGGCCGTTTACCTTGTGTCTATTACAATCCGAAAATATCGTTCGACGACGGATCTACACCTTTTAAGGTGCCTCTTTTCAAGTTTCTATCATTCGATGTCAAATCGTGCTTGGAATATCAGTCAATGGCCTCACAAGCCTCGTGACAATGCAGTTTTACAGTGTTCACAAAGTTCCGGAATCTAATAGCAAATTGATTAGTGTAATGATTGGATAACGCTGGCGATATTTGATAATACTAATCAAGGATACTGTGTTTACGTCGGCATTAGCGCCCGCAGCCTCTGCCACTCGTGAATTGGAGATAATTCATTTTTCAGATCATGCGTAGCCTTCAGTGGAAAGAATCGAATCCTTGGAGTAGCGGCGAAGAACCAGTTGGTAACGAACATGAAGAATACAATTTATGGATTCAAACGACTCCTGGGTAGAAAGTACAACGACCCCCAAGTACAGCGGGAGCTTCAGTCTATGGGATATAAAACTTCCCAGCAGCCGGACGGCAGTATTGGAATTCATGTACGGATGAATACTTGATTTATTTCTAAAAACTCGTCAAATAAAGGGTCTCTTCGAACCGGGCAGCATGCCAGGACTACACGCGCCGCTGGATTTACAAATCTTATTTATATCTATTAGATGACTCAGATTCACGCTTAATCATCATTTCTCACACTCTTCAGGTACACTATTTGGACGAGGACCACGTATTCTCTCCGGAACAAGTTACAGGGATGCTCTTCACAAAGTTGAAAGATATATCCGAAACTGCGCTGCAAACGGCGGTCAATGATTGCGTCATATCCGTACCATCTTACTTCACCCAAGCCGAACGTCAGGCACTTCTCGACGCAGCTAGGATCGCCGGACTCAACGTTCTCCGCCTATTCAACGAGACTACAGCCACTGCTCTTTGTTACGGTATATACAAACAGGATCTACCCGCTCCCGAAGCTCCGCCGAGGAACGTCGTTTTCGTTGACTGCGGCTACGCCAGTCTGCAAGTCTCAGTTTGCGCTTTTCACAAGGGAAAACTCAAGGTAAGCGTCGAAAGTGGTCGATTTGAATATTCCAGATGTTTCTAACTTTGTCAATTTCAGATGCTGGCGAGTGCTGCGGATCCCAATCTCGGCGGGAGGGAGATAGATTCCATATTGGCCGAACATTTCTGCAAGGAGTTTATCACACGTTACAAGGTCGACGCGCACACGAATCCGCGTGCATATGTGAGACTATTGGCAGAGGTGGAAAAACTGAAAAAACAAATGTCGGCAAATTCCACAAACCTTCCGCTAAACATCGAGTGTTTTATGGACGAGAAAGATGTATCCGGAAACCTGAAACGAGCCGATATGGAGAGCATGTGCGCTCATCTGTTCAAACGCGTCGAAGCCACGCTAAAACAATGCTTCGTCGATTCCAGTGAGAAAATTTCTTCAAATCTTTACGATGACGAAGTCTTTCATATTGCAAAAACTCGATAACAAACTTGAAAATATTATCATTACAGAGTTGAAACTAGAGGACATTCACTCAGTCGAAATAGCCGGTGGTTCGAGCAGAGTACCTGCCATCAAACGTCTGATCGAAGAAGTTTTTGGACGAGGAACTTCCACCACCCTCAACCAGGACGAGTCCGTAGCCAGAGGCTGCGCCTTGCAATGCGCAATGCTCAGTCCTGCAGTTCGTGTACGTGATTTTTCTGTGACTGACATCCAGCCATTCCCTCTCAAGCTGACGTGGGACGCTGCTGCCGGTGAGGAAGGGTGAGATTCGTCTTCATTTCACCACCTCAAAGTCGAATTTTGTAATTATTAATTAATCGTTTAATTATTAATTTTCAAATTTCTACAGAGAGATGGAAGTCTTCGAACGTAATCATCCAGTTCCGTTTTCGAAGATGCTCACCTTCTATAGAGCAGAGCCATTCTCTCTGGCTGCGAGCTATTCGACACCTCTGTCGTTCTACCCTAATCCACATGTCGGTGGGTATCTAATTATTTTTTTTTCAGAGTTTGATGTACTTCGACTTGACCACAATTTGCGACAATTTCCAGGTACATTCGTGATCAAGAACGTCAAGCCAACGCCTGAAGGCGAATCGTCCAAGGTGAAGGTCAAGGTTCGCGTTAATCTGAACGGAATTTTAACCGTGGCTTCTGCTTCGTTGGTCGAAAAACGGGAACCGACTCAGCAAGAGAAAGAGGAAGAAGAGAAACAGCAGCAGAAAGAGAACATGGAAACCGATCAGCAAGCCGATCCCAAGAGAAGTGTCGATAAACCGGACCAAGACGCTCAGGCTAACGAACCACCGGCTCCTGAGGTAAGATACCTCGATTTATTAACACAATTATTTTATTTCAAGACAGAGAAGCAGCCTGCGGAACTAACGAAGAATCAATTTATCGTCTCATTGCATGCCGTATTTGTGGGAAAGATTTTTTGCTTATTGTGGAATAACTGTGGTTCGTGCAAATTATTCACGTTTACAGAGTCTAGTTATAAAATCAATTACGAAGCCTAAAATTATTGTATCATCCCGCGTTACTCAAGTCCAGTAGTTTATTGACGATAGGATCAAAATTCATCCGCATGATTATGTGAGAGTTTGTTGTGGTTTAGGTGAGTGCGGATAAAACACGGCGGAATTCCGACGCTGAAGATGCCAGTAGGGGGGCAAAGGGGCCCTCCTATTCCGCAAGGATTCTCTCATGGCTCGGCTCGGTATGGGACACTCACTCTACTTGGACCCATACGCATACCCATATTCACAGACCTGATTCACGCTAGGTTTTTCAGTTCAGTCTATGTTGTTTGCTGTCTTTTATTTAATTTAATTTCTTGAAAAAATTTCAATTACACTCGAGACAAGTAGGTAACAGGTTGAGATAAACGCTGTTCAACACTTGGGATCAAATCAATCGTAGGGACCCCACGAATATATTTAATATTTTACTATCTCTCCTCGATTCGCAAACAAATATGAAAGTTTGAGTCATAGAAAATAATTCATCTAAGTGTCTTGCAAATGAATATGGGTCCAAGATACAGCTGTGTCGCACCATCTTGTCTGTCTTTGAATGCGAACAAATCTTCGAGGAAACTGAACAATTTATACAATCTTCTGAGGTTTTTTTATTCGTCGATACAAAGGCAGTCAAAATGGCTTAGTTTTCCATTCACGCTGCGTCTCTCCGCCAATCTACTTGTCCCGTGTGGATGCGAATGTTTTATTATCACAAAATTAATTCTTTATTGATCGTTTGGAGTAAAGAAATTGATATGGAAATTTGGTTCGATAAGCGAAAGAGAGGAATAGAGACCAGCTTGTGTGAATGGAAAGCTGTCCGAGTAAATGATTTACCTCGCTTTTCCCGTCCTCATATCCGTCGCTTATACTAAATTTTAGTGTTTTAGGTTCATATAATATTGACTTGCTCATGTGTTCGAACTAAAAATAAAAATATCGCTGATCGATACCAGTTGAATAATTATATCTAGCGTTTTTCTATATTGTCATTTCTGGATGAATTTTTTCAGGGCGATGACAAGAACGAAGATGGTAAAGGAAAGAAAAAAGGAGTTCCAATTCGCACAGTCGATTTACCAGTCGAAATCAATATCAGCGGACTTTCTCAGAGAGAACTGGACGCAGCCGTCGAAAAAGAAGTGTGTAATAGTTTCCTTAGCTTTTTCAGAAATTCCATAAATTGTGTGAAATTAACTAATGTCTATTTTTCTCTCATTAATAGTGCAAAATGATCGCCGAGGACAGGCAAGAAAAAGAACGTATAGATGTCCGTAACGCCCTTGAGGAATACGTCTACGACCTCCGAAACAAGTTGACCGACGAAGATCAACTCGCCACCTTCGTCGTTGAGAAAGACAGGGAAACCCTTTGTCAAACTTTGGATGAAACTGAGAACTGGCTTTACGAAGAGGGAGAAGATTGTCAGCGACAAATTTACTCCGATCGTCTTACGCGCTTGAAGGTATAAATCGAATTAAATAAATTAAACCTTTTTTCGGATTCTAATGAAACATTTCATTCAAGGCACAAGGAGAACCGATAAAAGATCGGAGAGTGGAGTTTGAAGGTAGAAATTATGCGATTGAAGAGCTTGCTGGCGCGCTACAAATCGCGAAGAAGGGATTGGACCAAATCAGACAGAGTGTTGCCGCCGGTGGCAAAGACGATGGAAAATACTCCCATCTCGCAGACGAAGAGGTGAAGAAAGTGGAGAAGGCAGTTGAAGAGAAATGGGCATGGCTGGAGGATAAGAGAGCAGCTTTATCCGCGCTACAGCGCACGCAACAGCCACCCGTTACCGTTGCTCAAATTCGAGCGGAGAAACAGGCGAGTCTTTTTTTTTTATTGTGTATAAATGATGGAAAGAAACTAGGTGAGATTTGTTTGAAACTAATATTTCATTGATTTGTTGTTACAGGCGTTGGACAGCGTCGTTTTGCCTATCCTTAACAAACCAAAACCTAAAGCGGAGCCACCTAAGGAGGAAAAATCTAAGGATAAAGCGGCGGCGGACGATCAGAAAAATAATCAGAACAGTCAAGGAGATGGCCACAGTCAAAATAATCAAACTAACGACGATAAAATGGACGTCGAGTAACATTGAGATGGTTAAATCCTCTTATTGATAACAATTATGCGTATTTTTCATAACGTCAATCAAACGAGATACAATATTTAGTAATCAAATCATCTTCTCACAAAGAAGCCTCGTGCCGAGTTTTTTTTTTCTTTTTTTTTTCTTCAATAACTAATCTGATTATATAATTCTATACAAGTATCATATTTATTTCCGTCGCGGACTGTGAGTAACATCAATAATGCAGAATAAGAAAAACTTTTTCGATTCACTTTGGAACGTTGTAGGTAATTTATTCACGTAGACACTAATTTGCTTGAAATTTGAAATTACTAGACTGATTGTTAAATTTCTTTTAGAGACAAAGATTTTCTAAAAAAAAAATTGTTTATACCTATATCCAAGTCGAGTATTTCTGCGACAGAGCTAGTTCCTTCTTTCCGAACCTTTTGGATTTTCTAACAAGATATGACCACGAAATCACGCTATATTGATAGTAGGTAAAATAACATTTATATGTTGTAATTAAAGAAAACAAAAAAAAAAAGAAGAAAGAAAGAAAAAGAAAACGTACAAAAGCGACAACTGAAATAGTTTTAGTAGCTAAATTATGATAAAAAAAAGTATCGCTGGCGACTTATGTGTTTAACAAAAATATGTCTTAATATTCATTCCACCGTTCCCTGGCCTGTAGTCAAACACACCGCCTCCACCGCCGCATTATTAATACACATTGCATTTATGTTACTTAATAAATCAATTAATATTTGAATAAACAAAAAATATAAAACAAAATAAAAAATGAATGAAATAATCAAGAATCTGTATCGAGATGCACCCAACGCGTGTGTTATAAAATATTATAAGTATCAATGATTAAAAGAAGAAAAAATCCTTACACTTACTGTTTACTATAACGAGTAATTGACCCGTGTATTTGAAACACGTTAGAACAAACTGTTACGGAGAAAAATTAAGAAGTAAAAGAATTTAATGAAATTGATAACAAATTGAACAAATTTGATTACATATACATATTAAAAGAATATGTTTACAAGGTTGTACATATTTGCTAAAGTATTCGAGAATGTGTTATCCCATGTTTTTTTTCTTTTTTTTTTAATTTACTTTATCTCTTTTACTCATTCTCAAAAATAATTCTAAGAGTGAAATTGCGCGACTTTCGGTTAATAAATTTCGAATATTATGAGGTAGAAGAAAATACAATGATTCCGATTCTGAACTTTTTTTCTTTTTATCATCTCTTCAATTGTTTTTTTTTTCCAAGTTATATTTTTAGTTTGAGTTTCGTGATACAATTTTTTTTTACTTCTTATTTCAATTTGCCCAAATTGAAAAAAAAAAGAACTGTTTTCATTATGTTATATCCTAATGTGATTATTTATGCTAAGTAATTGAAATAAAGAGTTGAAACATTAAGTAAGGATTAATGATTCATAGAAAAAAGCCTGATAATCACGGAATTAATAATTTAGAGTTCTAATTTCTTCAGTTTGACAACTGAATTTATTCAATTATCGCGGGTGTAATGGGTATCAGTGATTGGTGAGTATATACAAACATTCTTTTACAAATCTAGATATGTAAGTCAAGTAATATTGATCATTCGAACAATCGATGATTAGAGATAAAAAAAAAATTCGTTGGTTTCAGTTTATTATTTCAAAAGAACAGGTATATCTATAAAGAATTGAGAATGTCTTGACACATGCACATTTCTTCAAAAAAGTGATTAGGATTCTATTTTATACAATTTATCAATTAATTTTTTTCAATTTTTCATAATAGAATGTATGAAATATTTACTTTTTCATCTCATACTCATACCGGTTTATGAAAATTTGTAAAAATTTACAATTATTAATTACTATTTATCGCACCGTTTGTGCATCGCTGTGAAAAATTTGTTTAATTGTAACATAATACAGTATTTTCCCTCTACTATAACCACCCGTCGAAACCTTGTTGTACAAAATCTCTTCGACTTCCCAGTCGGTGCGTTCTCCAGGCAATATTTATCCTCTTATGCAGCAAAAAAAAAAAAAAAACTAATCTATCTTTGACAGCGTCTTTGGCTTGGAATCGAAGTACGCTCTGTAAATAAAAGCGCCCAATGCCAGGTGGAGCACCAGGACCGAGACACCCGCTGCGCAAACGTTGCTCGATACTTGATTCAGCCCAAGAATTCCTGAAGATAGAATAAAAATCGAATTATTGAACTACGTCAGCGTTTTGGGGAATTATTGTAAATTAATAGGCGTTGCTGGGACGAACAGGAACTGCTTACCGTCGAAAATGAATATTTTCGATGTGAAAAACGATACGACCGGCATGACGATTATAACGACGCAATGAAACAGGACCGTCTTGAATGCCTGTAATTCGGTGTTCGGCTGTAACGGAATATTTATGGTGTATAAATGAATGAATGAACAGGTTTTATTTTGACATTTATATTTTACTCACACCACTATCCGTGTTCGACATATTGCGACTGTTTTTCTCGCTCTATCTACTCTACGGAGATTTGTTTTATTTTTAATTGCGTGTAAACACGCGACAGAGCCCAGGGGTTGTGTAGGTGTGTAGGCGTTTTGTATTATATCATCACGTTCGAGGAATAATAAAAGCTATCTCTCGGTTCACACACTACCGTAATTATCATAACCTTATTTGGCCCAACGGAGACATAACCTCTGAAACTAGGGAAGTTAAAAACGATGCTACGTACTGAAACGATGAATTTTAATTGTTGACGATTGTTGGAGGTCGACCTAAATCGAGGAATGGGAGGGAGATATTCATAATCGATCTTATTACCGCACCTCGTTTACTCAACGTACATCGAATAAAAATATCTATAATATAAAATTGCTAGGGTGCGGCACGTATAAACAGCTGCAATGTTGAATAATATTCTATTTTTAGAATTATATTCTTTTTTAAATTAAACAACATCATGAACTCCGGAGTACCTATGGTCTATCGTGATTGGTCAGCGGTTAACCGTACAACTTTTTTCATTCCTATTTTCTCGGATATTCAAATTTGAATTCCGGGGAAATACCGCGATTCAAGCTATTGGAACAAAAACACCTGCGTTTATAGTTCTTCGAACAAAAGAAAATACCCGGACACCGCCGGCCGGCTGCACAAACCCTCCGTAAATTATTTGACCAACGGCAATAATATTGACCCATTTGAAAGCGGTCGCCGGTCTACGTGAAAGTGTATAGACTGTAGAACGTTGAGCGTATACCGCGAGGAGGGGAGAGAGTTAGGTTTTAGAAAACAGCGCGTGGTTCTCTGTCCGTCGCAGGCCTCGGTAGTCAGTCGTAAGGTAGCAACGGCGGTGAAAACAAGTTCTGTTAGCTGTTAACTCCTTCACTCCTTGGCTTCGCTTGTTTGTATCATTTCCGTTCATCGATAGTGAGAGTGAAAAGAGTATTTATTATTATAGCGTTGATACCGATTCTTATAAATAATGGCTAGCGAGGCGATATACGGTAGAACCGCGTCGTACGTATCATCGAGCGCGTATTACGGTTTCGTACCGCAAAATAATCAGCAACCGGCGGCTGGTAATGGTAGTAATTGCTGTAGCGGTGGTAGTTGTAACGTAAACGGGAATACAGTGCATAATATGATAGAAACGAGTAACGGAAACTGGCAGAATCATAATCACAACCAGAACCAAAGTCAGACACACGGTGGTCCGATGGAAACCGATGACGTTGATATCGTAAATAACTATTGCGTTATTCCAGATCCCGCTTCGCGCGGGATACCGGTTTATTACAATTATTTGGAAACTCGTTGTAATAATACGTTGCCGCCGCCGGGATTCGGCGCTCTCGATAGTACCGACGAACCTCGCCGAAACCGGAAACGCAACAATGACGGTGAACTGGTACTCGTCGAACCGGAACAATTGAAAAGATTACGAAAAGGTATAACTTTTATGATATATATAGATAGCGAATTATTTTACCAACGACAACATTTTTTCAACCGTACGTAAATATACTTACTAAAAGTGTGTTACTTAAAAAAAATACAGATAGAACAAAGAGATTCTAGAGTCTGTCTTCATCCGGTCGCATAGAAGTGTTTGTTATACAGGGTGTCCCATTTTAATCTTACACCTGATTTATCTCGGAAAGTACTGCTCGGATCGAGTAATAAGTAACATTAAACTTTTAGGGTTTGGAGGGGGACGTTCAGAAATAATTTTTTCAATTTTTTCTAATAACAAATGGTGGCGTTAAAATGAAAAACATGTTTTTTTCAAATGGGAACATGACTTGTTTTGTTCAACAAAAAATCTGTTAGGTCAAAACTAACAACTTTTGTAGGAAACATTTTTCAATTGTTATTAACAATTGTACATGTTTAGCACGCATGTATGCATATGTATGCATACATGCACACACACACACACGCCAAACATGGACAATTGTTAATAACAATTGAAAAATGTTAGTTTTGACCCAACAGATTTTTTGTTGAACAAAACAAGTCATGTTCTCATTTTAAAAAAAACATGTTTTTCATTTTTACGCCACCATTTGTTATGAGAAAAAATTGAACAAATTATTTTTGAACGTCCCCCTCCAAACCCTAGAAGTTTAATATTACTTATTACTCGATCCGAGTAGTACTTTCCGAGATAAATCAGGTGTAAGATTAAAATGGGACACCCTGTATATTCTTTTTTCCAGGAACAAATGAGAGTTGCCGGTTGAGTAATAATATCGCTAAAAATATCCGCACTGAATGGGCGAGATATTTTTGCATTTGTCAGTTGAGAGAACGTTTCAATCAAAAATTGTTGAATAAAACATGAGAAACGCAGCGGCAGCAGTCGAATGAATGCAGTTTCGAACTAGAGAGCGAGAAAAATAAAAATTCCATTCGCGTCTTGCTTACAATCTTCTATAAATTGTGTACATTGAAAAGTACCCGAGTTATTAAAAGCATGCATACCTGATCGATGAATATAATTTTCTCACACCCGGTCGCAAAATGCCATTTTTCATACCTCTTGAGCAGGCGGAAAACAGCTCTTTTCGTCCTAGGGCGGAAAAATTCGTTTCCGCCCGCTCGAGAGGTATGAAAAGTGGCATTTTGTGACCAGGTGTGAGAAAATAACTATTCTGTACAATGTAACATCAATTTTTGTCATGCAAGACACGATTTATCATCATAGGCGATCGGAAGTGAAATAAAAATAACGAGAAACTTAAAAATTAAGCGCTTAATAAGAGAGTATTTTTTTTCAGAGGTAGTGGTAACTGCTGCACTTACCATGGTAGAGGATTCGGCAAAGATGGTGGATTGGCCAAGGTGCATTATAAATCGGCACGACTGTGCTTAAACCGTTGGAAAGATATTGATCAGGATGAAGAATTAGGAACGTTTGAGAGCCGCCGTTTTTGGGCAGCGGGTGACCATAGTTGTCCAGTTGTTAACGACGATACGAGCAAAGATCTATCGTTGATTGAGAATTTTTATCCGAATAAGTGCAACTTAGTCGACGTAGAGTATGAGAAAATGTTGTTAGAAACGCACGGTTGTTCCGCGTACCATCATCAAAGATTACAATCGCAGAATGAAATTGCAGAATCTGAATTTTAAGACTCGGTTCAACGGTTCAGTCTCAAAAACGTTCAATTTTTCAACACTTGTTCTTCTTCTTTCTACATGTTTTCTTATTCTGTTTAACGTTATATATATATATGGGTTTGAAATTTGACGATGTAACAAATTATATATGTACGAAATGAATAAATATTTACTTTTCTATGTAACAGATGTGCGGTACCCTTGTAACTTCCACTCCATCCTCCATCTACAATTAGACCAATTATTCAGATGAGAGAGGAAAAAAAATCGCAAATCGCATCTCAATACCAACGCCAAGAAGGGACTTTGAAACAGTTATTCCTATGCTATCAAATACAACACATTATTCGAGTAGCCAATTTGCTGAATTTTAGAATCTTGCCACACGGATTGGACTCAATTTTTAACTTGTAAATTATAATTGTTATTCGACGAGACTCTTATCACGCAGATTCGTTCGCTTGATGATACAGGCGAGTAGGAACTCTGTCCAGTCCGAGATCTTCGCTTCTTTCTCCTTCATCCTCGAAGCACTCCATTTCCGCGACCAAATCCGCTATCATAGCGTTTGCTGAAGCTCCCGAAGCCTCTCCACCTTCCTCAATGTCGTGATCCTCCGTAGGAATCTGTTCGATAATCAGTTGCGTTTTATCACGACTCTGGAGAAGAAATTTAGAATGAAATTACCTGGTGGTTGTGGGATGCTTCGGGTCGCGATTGATCAGCTTCTGCCAAATCTTCGTTGTAACCAGGAGTCACAGAGACTGACCCATTCAAGCCGAGACTTTCCGCTTGAAATCCTCCCTGAAAATAATTATTCTGATTATCGAGCTCATAATCCAAGTAAATTTCATATCTCACCACGTTTTCGAAATTGTCGAAAGCAGATGCGACTGGAATGAACGGCGGAGGTAGAGGCAATGGTGGCGGAGGTATCGGAGGTGGGCGAAGCGACGAAGTCCCAGCTGCGTTTGTTGCCGCATTGTTCAAAGTTCCTGTATCGGAATCTTCGTCGCTTGACTGACAACTTTCGCTGGCTGTTTGATCCGTCGTTTCATTTTGTAGCCAGCCAATCTGATCGGGAGAACGTTCAAATATCAAACTTGTTGTCAAATATCAGATTCTGATTAGATAACAATGATTAAAAATACCACTGGATTTGTAGGCGAATGCGAGTCTCTCAACGCCCGCAAAGATCGCAATAATCGAGGTCGTAGTCTGTGGTCTTCGCATATTATCTTCACTTCTCTCAATACTCTGACGAGATAGGGTCTCGAGGTATTCACCGTTACCAGCGAGGCGACTGCTTCGCTCATTTCATCGCTGGAAAAAGATCAGCGTTAAATGAGGACTCTCACTTTTCAGATAAAGAAAATTTTACCTGAGCTGACGCAGGCAAACCTGACCGTCGTTATTGGCGGGTATTAATCGAGCACAAGCTGACGATTGATCGTCCAAGAGATTATCCACTTGCTGGGTCGTATCATTGGCCAATACATTGTTCAAGCTGCTTCTCGAATGGACAGCTTCTGGTTGGAAATTAGACTGCAACTGGATATTCTGGGGGTACTGAGTCTCCGCAGCTACCAAAGTCGGTAAAGACAAATTCTCAGCCCCGTGTTCCCTGTTGCGTTTATCTTTTCTCGACCTACATTCAACGTTGTAAAATAATGCCGGGGACTTTGCGTTTTTATCGATAAGAGGACAAAATTTCACCTACGTAAGTCCTGCACCTCCTCCACCGGATGTGGTACTCGGCGCGGAAGATACGGTGTTTGTAGCCGGAGTGCTGGGAGTTGTATGTGGATTTCGATCCGAAGCAGTCTTTCCATTGACGGAGAGCAAGTTTTGCCTGGAGTAACTGAAAGGGAATAATCGCCAAACCCAAATCTCATGCTTAAAACATTAATGTTTATAATGTGTTATGATATAAAAAAATATATACATTATGAAAATATTTCATCGGAGATCTTTGCGATCGTACACAGTTAATTAACGCACTAAATTGCTTCAATTCAATTACTACGGTGAAGAATGTTAGTGATTAGATGATTATATAAGAAGCTCACACGTAAAACACTCCGATTACGATTTTGAATAAAATTGAGACAATAAAGTGAAATTTAAACCTACCTAGGCCCGTTAATATTGAGTCCTTTTCAAATTCTCATAACGTACGTAAAGCAATGCTTTTATAAACGACATAATTTATCTAGGGTAAATATAAGATTGAAAAAATATATAATTCATATATGCACAAAAAAAGGGATTTATTTTGTATCAAATCGGAGAAGTACAATGTTTTAATTTTACTCTCAAATTTTGAACAGATTTATGAGATGCAAGTTCCTAATCAAACTTTGTTTTTTCTTTCTTTTCTTTTTACATTAAAGATGATTAAGATGAAGAAAATGTTGGAAGATAATTACTACTTAACAGATATTAAAAAAAAAAAGGATGCTAACTTACAAAAGTTGGTGTCAATCGTGATTCTCTTTCGTCGGTTTTGATGAGAAAGAAAAAAAAAAACGATGAAAATTATTCATAACAATAACGTCTACACCCAACAAACCAACATCTACGTGAATACTAGCAGCCAAATTATCTCTCACCAGTTAAAAATGAGTGTTTAAAATGAAATGATTGATGGAAAATTGTTGTTTTTCTACAAATTCAATATGTAGGTGAAAAAAACAAAAAATTGATACCGGTGTAACATGGAAACATTGCTAATCTATAAACCTGCGTGAATCAATTTCTCAAATTACCTTCTAAAGTTGTCCCAATAGTTGTTTGCTCTATTCCCAGGTGGAACTTGGTTGTTCAACTGCTGTTGCTGCTGGTGCGGAGGATTGGGTACATGAACTTGAACGGGTGTTGGTAAAGCGACGAGATTAGGCAACGAAGAACTAGGAGGTAACGTCGTGTCTAGAGAAACCCCGTTGTGATGTACCGCGCGGCTCAGATTCGAATAGTCTTCCGAATTACCAGCGTTGTTGTGATTGTTATTGGCTCTGACTTGTGCCTGTTGTTGCGGCTGTCTCAACTGAAGTTGTAGCTGAACAACAGCCGCTCTCATAGACTGCAGCTCTCGCTGTTGAGCCCACAACAATTGACAACATTGCTGCATCGTCATTCCCATCATTTGTAACTGTTGGGCTTGAGATCCCAATAATAGCTGACGATAATATTCAGCTGTACCCACCATTCCTGCTGAACAGGATTTTAATCCGTCGATTCTTAATTGTGCATTAATCATTTAATCCTCAGTTTTCTTAACTTAGGAATCGCTGATCGGAGTATGAATCAGATCGTCATGCTCACCTTGAGGGGGCTGCTCCACGACTCCGAGCGGCGGCGGGACTCCCCACCAATTACCATTCAACGCAGTCATATTCGCGTTTGGTCCAACGTCCAATAAATTCTCCGACGTTGATACACCGTCCACGCTTCTATCGTTTGACTCTTCTGTGGAGAAATTATTCCATTCATTATTGAACATCAATATTTTTTATCGTTTGAATGCGTCAGAAGATTCGATATTGACCGGCGGTAGGAGTCGGCAGAGGCCATAAGTTTGCTGCCACACTGGTATGACTCAGCTGCGAATTAGTTTCTCGGTTTCCGGCCCAATCGCCGCCACCGATGTCCTGATTAACGCTGGAAGAATGACCCTGTTCCTAAATGTGACGAATATTTCTGTTAAAAGATGTTCCAGTTTTTATAATAACTTGAGCGATGAAGCAAACTTTTTCACCTTGCGCATCAATTCTTCTAACTGACGCCTTTTAGCCTGCGCAAGTTGCAGTTCGCAACGTTCGTCGTTGCTGTTATTGTTCGTATTATTGTTGCTCTGTTTCTTTTCCGATATACTCAACCCAAGAAGAGAAGAAGGCGGGGTCGAGGTCGTGGCCGTTGGCGTGGGCGTCGTTTGCTTCAGACGTTGTATCTCTGCGCGTGCAGCCTGCAGCAGGACAGACTGCTCTTTCAGCTCCCTCGTAACAGCCTGAAACAAGCAAGCATAAATATATCCAATGTTTAATTGCCATGAGAATGAAGGACTCTCACTTGAACTTGGTCAATCGTTGGTCTCTCTATAGAACTCCTTGATTTCCTCCTCAAAGAATCATCGACATCGCTCTGACGATCGATTGAGTTTCGGGAACTATTAGCAACCACTTCTCGTTGAACTTCTTCCTCCGCTTCAGCCTCCGCATCGGAATCTGAAGGATGACGATCCCTGGTAGCTTCCTTCATCAAGGCCTTCAAATGCGCGAGCTGAGCCTTCATCGCGTCCAATTCGGCTACTTTGTCTCTCCCCACAGCGTGCGAACCTTCGGAACTCTGCAAACGGTTGATATCGATTTAAAAATTGACGAAGTCAGGGTGTCTACTGATATTCAAGGAGAAATAAAATTCCCCGAGATTTCCGCACTCACGCAGCTGCCTCTGTCCGAGGAGTCAACAGCCTGCAGCTCTGCGACTAGATGATCCATTCGTTTTTTCTTGTTCTGAAGCTGGGCCAATTTTCCTCTTAGCGCCGCGTGTTCGGAATCGAGATGCTCCGAGTTTGACTGTCCTGGCTGCTGGTAAGATCCCTCCCACGGTCCGTTACTCTGTTCTCCTTGTTGTAAGAATATTTGCTGAGCCTGACGAGCTTCGTTCAGTCTTTCCCTAGTTCTGAGCTGCATTCCGAGCAGGGAAGCTTCTTGCTCCTGAAGTTGGGCAAGTTTTCGTTGAGTTTCCTCCACCTTACGATGAAGCTGAGCTTCTCGACCGGCGTCTCCGTGCTCGTCGACCTCCCCATTTTGCTTCGGAGGAAAGACGAAGTTAGTAGATTGTCGGAAGTTGGAATGAGAATTTGGGGAAAACTCGGTTGTTATTAATTTTTAAATGAGTAACGCACCATGCAGTTAGGGTTTGTTAATATGAATCTTTCTTGAAAAGTTAGGACATCCATTAAATCACGGAATCTGGTCATCTGGTCCGATCGTTGAACCGGATGATCGCCGGACTATTAGGCAAAATCGCATGCACGTTGTTTTTTAGTCGATATATGATTAAGAAATATCGAATGATGAGAAAATTTGATTAACCTCGTCGGGTATTCCACGGTTTTGATAAGTCTCGAGTAGATTTCCCAATTTTGTTTCACTGTCATAAAGATCCTCCACCATTTTAGACAACTTGTCATGTTGCAATATCGCGCGCTAAATCAAATTCAATTCAAAACATAACATAATAATACGCTCAAATTACATCTCTATCAACTTCGCACCTATAATGCAGGAAAATAAGAATGAGACAATCTCTACGAATACAAACCGGATCGCTGGACTGACTCAGAGAATCCATCATCGTCGAAGTCACCCTGATGTAATCCCTGATCTGATTCAATCGACTCTCCACCTGCCCTCGGTCAGGCTAAAATCATAAAGTCCTCGTTATTAAACGAGCCAAAGGAAACCACCTCACCCACCATTTTATCCACGTTGGTAGGTTTATTCCCCTGGGAGGGTGGCGGAGGTGATTGCGCGTGGGATTCTGGCGGCGGTGGAGCCATTCTTTGCCACTGAGAACGTTCTTCGACTACGTAATTTCGCTGCTGCCCACTGAACTCTGGAATCATTTGCATGAATTCAGGATCGATCAGATTTTACGGAGACCGAAGAAACGTTTCGTACCAAATTCAGCCAATTCTTGGTAGCCTATAGACGGTACGGAAGACGTGGATCTGGTGTTGCTGTTCTTTTCAGACCTGTGGGGATCGGTGACCAGGTGCCACTCGAGCTGTAACGATATTTATGATATCGACCACCTCTGGTTCTTATTCCTTGTTTTTAGGGCTCGATTGATCCGTTTAACTCGCGAGGAATCAAAATCGGTGTGACTTTTTCAGATGAGAAAGGTAGGAAGACTACATTCAAGTGTCGGCGGTGTATATTCTTAGACCAAGACACTCCCCGCTATTTCACACACTATTTATAGATGGGTTTTATACGTAACGCAGAGACTGACCACCCGATACTTCTGATACATCTTCTTAAAGAAAAATCTCAAGATTGAGAAACTTGTGGTCAAACTACTATCGGTTAATGAAGAAAATTCTTAATTTCTCTCGTTGATAATCTTCAGTTTGAATTGAAACGTTTTTCGTTTTTTTTTTTTTTTTTTTTTTTTTTTTTTTTTTTTTTTTTTTTTTTTGAAACAGGATATACGATTTTTTTTAAATATTAAATACAGTGTGACAAAAATCTTACCAAATTGTTCGGTTGATGCGAAACATCTCTTTGATCCGTTTGTCTGATTGTTATCTGATTGCTGTTCGATCTCTCTCTGTTTCTATCGTTTCTTCTATTACTTTTTGGAACTGTACCTGTGTAACGAGTTCCATCGTTTATACCAGGTGACATTTTTTTTTTTTTGTTTTTTTTTTTTAGGTTGGATTTTTCGATGTATTCGACGCAACGATAAAAACAAAAGAAACTTGGAGAATTATTTTTCAACTTTTACTCATTTATTTATTTATTTATTTATTTATTTATTTATTTATTTATTACGTTACACATTCGCACACGCATGATGCCGAAGTCTGTTTGTTTTTATTGTTTTCTGTATTATCGTAACGTTTGTCACTCTTGAGTGATCGATCACCAACGATCATTGAGATCAGCGACGAGGTAATGTCATTTGCCAATGAGGTTGAGTCGGAATCGAAACTATAAATAAATATTGTCGTCACATATTTTTCGAACAAGTAACTACTTCATACGGGTACTCGACCATTTTGACAGAATAGTGACAGCGATTAACGCGAGCTACTATTCGCACCGGCCAGATGGCGGCCATTTGAAAAAACAAACAAAAGATACTAGAGTGCGCATGCGCCACTGACATGCCGAACGCGGAACGTCCGGTAGTTCAAAATCATGATATTTCTTTATTCTATTTGATGCTCGGTTTTCGACGATCCTCAATTTCAGAATATCTACTTATAACCACATAAAGTATTTGTCTCCACAAATTTTAATCACTTTTTTCCATGTTTTTTTTTTAGCTCGATTTTGATTTATGCAGAGTATATCGAGTTTGAATTCAAATTTAACGCGGAGATCGAACACTGTTATATGTATATTCTATTAGCCCTTTGTTTCTCCAGTTCTTGTATAATGTATTTGCATGTTATATTTTTTGAATGACGATGAAACAAAAAAAAAAAAAAACTTCAATGCATTAGGGAATTTTTCCTCAGATCGAACCTTAACAAATATCTAACATAAATGGGTGCGTTATACTTGAATACCAATTTTTAAAAACTATAAGTATTATAGAATCAACTCCAGGTAACTGTAAAGATAGTTATTGAAAATTATCAATTTTCAAACACCACGTGACGTCACGCAGTACCTCGGCCGTCATGTTATTTTGTTGACCATTGTTGTCCGCAGCGCCGTCAGACGGTAAAACTGTGCGTTGAAGGTACTGCGTGACGTCACACGCGACCGCGAAATTCAAACGTTGTATTGAAAAAAAAACTTGATTTACGTGAAGACCAACAACAAACGATTAGGTAGAATATGTTTTTCATCAATTCTAATGATCAAATTATCGTACGAGAGGATGAAAAAAAAAAAAATCATGAAACTCCAACTTACCTATTTTGCAAGAATTCTAGCAACAAGGACGAATAAATTATACGAACCGGAACAACTCCAAGTGCTTGAGAATTGGAAATAGGACTAATTTTAAGAAAGTTGGTAACAATGAAGATAAATTTCTTCGATTAAAATCAATTTTATTATTCAAAAGATGACAACATCTTACAAAAAGTGAAAAGTTTTGTTTTTTGTTTTATTGTTAATTTTAATCAGACGTACCAATTGTGCGATGTATAATGATCTTATTAAATGACACAAATATAAATAAATATAAATCTTATGGTAGTATTTTAAAACTAAGGTGGCGTTTATCAAATATTCAAAAAATTCTTAAATATAGGTAAACACACAATTCATATTGAATATAATAATGATGCGAAATGTGCGGTATAAAATACGGTTATATATAATATGTTTTCAAGTAAAAAAAAAATATATATAGTGTATCCAACGAAATCGTTTTTGATTCTTACATAATACAAATATCATTCGGTATATAAGAGATTGACATTTGGATATAGTCTATAATATATTTATCGTTATAATGTGGTGTTTTTTTTTAATTCGTAGTACCCCTCACACCAAGGTTCTTTGCAAAAATATTCAAAGTACGTAATCCTCCTGGCGTCATTCTATCATCTTGAATAGAGCGCAAGAGAATATCATCCCGAAGAACTGAAAAATAAAACGGAAGTATGTCATTATATCTTTGTTACTTCACGAATATTTCAACAATTTATTCTAATTCATGGTAATATAGTCATTGATAAGAGTCGCGGTGGCTCAGTGGATAAGCGCACGGACTACCATCCGGTAGGCCTGAGTTCGAATCCCGAGCCGGAAGCTATGAAAATTTTTTCGAAAGAAAAGCTCGATTCTGCGACTCCGGTGGTTCGGAACCCACCATAAAAAGTAGGTCCAGACAAGCTGCTCTGCAAAAAAGCAAAAAGGGAAAAAGAAGAAGGGGGTGGCTTGGCTATAGGGAAAAATCGTGAGACGATGCTGGGGGGTAAAAAATCTGAAAATAGTCCGAAAAAAATACCAACTATCAAAATGATCGCACCGATGATTAGTAATTGTCCAACTATAAATACTCACCATCAAACATGCTACAGCGATTCCTGCACCACCTACGATGCCCGCGTGTTTTTGAATGTATCTTGTGGTACCGTTCAAGCATCCAACCGTGTACACGTTCGTTGCAACTGCACGATCTCTCCCACCGTTACAGTCGAACGTCTAAAATCGTAATGATAGAATATCAACACAGTTTAATCGGCGATCGTTGTCTTCTTTGACCGTTATCAAAAGTAGTTTATGAATTTAAAAAAAAAAATTTATTCACCTGTCCAGGTGACGATTCTTTGCAACAGCTTCTAGGCAGATTCAGTCCAATCCTTTCCCAGTCTCGCCATCCGTTCACGCCGCAACAATGAAGCTGAGTGATGAAATATAATCGCAATATTAATTGGAATTTTGATCAGAGTCTATTAATTCAATAATTTTATGATTCCATTGTATCCGGGATTAAAACTGGTTTAGTCAGTGTAGAAATTTTTGTGTGACCTTAGGAACCGGCTAGTACAAGCTACAACACAGTTATTTTAGATTGACCGACTCTACCGCCTCCAGAAATTAGGTTCAACGTTTACCGAGTATTCCTAAGCAGCGGTAATCGAGGAAACGGATGATAAAGGTTTAAACAAGACACGAATCTACTTGTGTTATTTAACCGATGACGTAGCACCGTTAAAAATATTTTTTGTACTGAAAAAATAAAACTACAAAGATGATGAACTTACAGTCGATTGAGTGACGGTCCAGGCTTCCTTGATCGAACTTTGTTTGTCGTATAATTTCATCGAATTTGTCAAATCTTGTTCTATGGTCATCTTCACCTTCTCACGGAATACGTAACCCAGCACACCGCCGATCAGAACAGTGACGAAGAGGAGGAGGACGATGATGAAGTACTATAAACAAGAACAATATTAATGGCGTTAGATGAGAGTATTTATTACATGGTGCATAAGCCACTGATCGGAAAAAATCAAGGAATTTTATGGTGATACAAAACAAGACGGAATAAAAGATTCCCAGCGATTTTCGTATCTTCCTCGCACAAAAATCTTGATAGAAATAGCAGCAAAACTTTTATAAATTATGAATGAAAAAAGTTTTCTCAAAAATCATATTCTTTAACCATTGATTCAGAGCATTGTTGATTACACATTCGAATAAATAAATCACTAATTCGTCGGAATTTCATTCAAGGAAAAATTATAATTTGGTCAGGAAAAGTGAGTCATTTTTTTCATACTCTTCCCAGTGGCGACAATGTACTATGAAAATAAATTGATGACTCCTAACGATGAGAAAAAAAACTATATTGAAATCAGAACGGAAAGAAAAATTGGATGCAAAATTACAGCGCACTGGAATTCCTCAGAGTAAGTTGGGTTGCGATTGAACAGGCGTGACTGATGTACGCATTGATTCAAATTGCAAATACATGCGCACGTATATCGTTGCATAATAATGTTGCCTCAATAAAACAAAGTGCAGACACCTCACACGATGGATTTCGTCACTTTGATCGATTCATTGAAATCGTAAAAAATATATATTGACACAATTTTTTATATACGAGGTGACGATGATATGTTGGCATTATACTCACGGTCAACAGCATGCATTTGATTTCGCGCGATGCTCCGATACACCCTAAGAAAGATATCAGCGCTATCACTATGCCCCCAACGAGCAGGATGTAGACGGCTCCCGTCAGTAGTTTGGATCCCAGAAGTTCTGTAATCCATGCGACATTGTCGATCAACGCCCAAATGCTAACTCCGACAATTCCCACGCCTCCGAGCTGTAAGAAAATAATAATAATAATAATAATAATAATAATTTTTCAATTATTTCTCAATTCATAGTCTTAATTATCGATGACGATTAATAGTACTCACGAAGATTATGAAGTTCGTGAAGAACAAAGCATATTTCATGAAACGACCGCAGCCGTCTATTTCGGTGCCGTAGCCCATTCCTGCTTCTTATATTTGTCGAGCTGAAAATGATAATGAAAATAAAAGTGATAATTATTGATACACGTGTCGTTTGTCTGATCGTTGATGAATTATCGAGTCGATTCATCAGAGTGAAATAAAACATGTTTCACCGGACAATAAAAAAAAAGACACACGTTTTAAATTATATTACAGTAATATTACTCAACGTTTGAAACTATAGCTAAGAACGTGCAGCAAATTCAACATGTACTCGTCATCCCCCATTGTTTCGTAAACTAATATAATTTGCATTATTGAAGGCTGCAGTGGTTCAAGTCCGGTTTAGCCTTCTGATGAGAGACGCGCGTTTACCTATAGCTATTCTGACATTACGTATGCCTACATTCATAACTATAACTAATTGTACTCGATCGCCTGGTGTTGCATAGGTGAAAAAAAATAATTCATCCATACTCGCGTGGTAGTAAAATCAGGTACAGATATACTGGAAAATCTCGTCGTCAGCACGGCATTGCGAGTACCAACACGACCACTGCTGATTGCAAATCCTTTCTAGACTCTCCCTCCCACTGGTAATAATGCAAGTGACCGTGGTCATTGAATTATTGCTCGTAACGAGCCCGTGAGACTAATTTCGACTAAATTTTTTATTGCTTTGATGAATCTATGCGCTACCGGAAGTCAGGATATCGCGTGATCGGCGGAATTGGATGAGTAACAAACTTCTACATCGATGTTAAAATTAAAACAATTAAATGATAAACGATTTGATGAGAAATTATGCGACATGATTACGACAAGATATTGAATTAATTAAATTATGTTTCCTTGTGGAAATATTTTCAGACGCGTCATCACGAGCCCATTTTTGCCACAGACAATGAGACATCTGCTGTTAACCTTGGTTCGCCCCAGTCACATACGTGCGCATTCAGTCCTCTTGCAATAATATCTGCAGTCTACACACAACGGATAAATTAAATCATGGTCCTATTTACGTTCGTTAGGTCAGACGTCGCGGTATCATCCGCTCTTATCACTGATGCAATTCGCAGACTTCGGACGAATGATGCACTTACTCAAGGGGACCAGTAAAGCATCATTCAACAAATTCTACATACTCTAATAGTACATCGTGTATCAATTAGTATGCTGCAATGACACTCGTCAAAATAGCCTCGTGCCCGTGATGCACACGATTTTTTTCTCAACACCTGTCTGCAAAACGGCACTTTGCGCCCGAGGGCCGAAAAGATCTGTTTTGCGCCCGCTCAAGAGGTATGAAAAGTGGCATTTTGCGACCGGGTGTGAGAAAAAATCATTAATATCTAATCCAAAGTTCATCGAAAAATTGATTTGTCGTAAGGATTCAGACATACCGTTGATTCGATTATGTCTCTCGACTTCTCATTCTCTTCAAAGAGCAATTCTTAATCATGTGAACGAGGGAAAGTGAGAAAAAACAATTCTGTGATAAGTTATGGCCAGTTATCGAAATTTAGCGACAATCTAGTCACTTTTTTTTCTGATAACTTGGTCCAAAAATGTTGTTTTTCAATTTCCCTCGATCACACGATGAAGGATTGCTCTCCGAAGAAAATAAGACGTCGAGAGACATAATCGGATTAACCGTGTTTGAAACCTTACGTCAACTGATTTTTGAAAAAGTGCCCCTCAATTCTTTTTCGAATTAAATAACTATATCCAGTATCTGAAAAAAAAATTAGCGGTAATGTTTATCTATGCAAAATATTTGGGTCAAATCTGTCGCTGTTTTACGTTGTGGAAAACTTTTTCTTTCTCCCGTTAAGAGCGCGGATCGGGTTGTTATTATAGGTGTACATACTTACACCTCGAAAGGGTCGTGTGCTCGAATCGGGTCATACCTAAATGCGTTCCAACGGCTCCAGGCCGGAGCAGAATGCACGACGCACGTCCGACTTTCACGTCGGACGCGGGACGGTACCGAGAGAGACGGCGATAAAACAACGGGTATTTCATATCGTGGGATGAAGAGAGACGCGCGGTATAACAAGATTCCCGCGTAACGTATACAAAAACACGTTCAGTAACGATATACACGAAGTCGTGGAAGATGAAGCGGATAGTTATATCAGAGAGTGGGCGCGACAGTCGAGTGGCGGGAAAAGGTACAGGGGACCGCACTATTATTAGTGGAACTCACGAACGTCGAACGACAGACAAACATGGCTAGGATACAAACGGGACGGAAAGAGAAGAGAGAAGAAAAAAAAAATTGGGGGGGGACCAACAGACCGCGGTGGGAGATGGACGCCGAAAGTTACCCAAACCGAGGTCATCGAGTTTTACGTTGGGGTGTTGCGTGAATATGTGTAGTACGCATTAACGTAGCTACGGGATTAAAACACGCCGTAGAGGTACGATGATAATTGATCCTGCGTACGCTTGCGGTGTAGTAGAAATACGACGGAGCGTCGCGCGCATCTACTATTCCATCGTACAGGTACGATTTTTTCGGGAGGGACGCTGTTTCAAATAAATTCGATTAAACCCTACGATAGACAAAAAATTGATGTACGGATTCATCCGCATCGTCGATAGTCGCTGTTTGGTCGAATTTAAATATCTAGAGTGAATCAGAACAGGATGAATTACGAATCCCAGGACCTGTGAGATATAGGCGTTACCCACGCCGCGTTGTTTATGTACCAGATTCTGAAGGGAAATTCACTCAATGAATACAATAATACGTTATTTTTAATCTTTGAAGACACTTTTTAACAACATGAGTTCAAAATTTCCTTTTTTTCGAATACAAAATTTTAAATTAATTGTAATAAACAAGAATGAATACATTCGATTGTTAAACTCACCTGTTTCACGAATAAATTCTGAAGAAATAATAACACTGTGATTATCCTCTTTGAGTGAAACAAAAAAAATTACAGCGTTTGATTCAACGGTCAAATCGACCAGCTATGTCGACGGGTCCCAACAACGAACTGAACGACTGAAAGAACTGAAGCTACTACTTTCGCTGCAGCGTATAATACACACAACGCTCGCTCCTCCACCTACCTCTACGAACATCCTATGTGTTACCCACTGTACAGTAAAATGTAAAATCGTTTGCCTTCTGGCTTGGTGGGGTTTGACCGTTGGCCATGGCATCGTGGTGGAAGAATTATTGTTTCACGTATCTCGAAAGTGTGGCTTGTCTTATCGCTAGAAAACATTCCTAACGTATTCAGTTTTTTTTTAGAGAAAATATTTTACAGACTTCTCACAAAGACTACGTTTAAAATCTTTCAGAAATAAGCTGTATGTAATTCTCTTCCATTATAGAAGAAGAAAAAATCGTTAGAGATTTCAGTTCAATTCTTAGCATCGTTTGAAACATGGTTTTAATTGATCCTTTACAATAAAACTTGTGGCTATATCAAAGATCGTCACTCGTTCATTCGAAATGAATTCGAAATAACAATTAATAGATTAATTATTGTAAATTATTTTTAAGGATATGAGTAAGAGTCTCAAGGTGATAGTAAGATCATTGAGTAACAATTACAGTACATTGCGGGGTGATCCGAATGTGCTATATGACGTGAGTGGAAATCTGAAGCCACGCCCGGGTAGCTTTGACCGTTTCACGGCCATTGGAAGAAAATTTGATGTTCAAAATTTATTTTCGTATCTAAACATAATTACTCTGTTTATAAAATTTAACAATCATAGACAATAAAAACAAACTTCTAACTGTTTTTCCAACTTCTTTGATTTTTACCCTAAATAAAATAATTAAGAGTACTCTTATCTGCAACGATTTTTTATCGTTTAAGGGGAATATCATAGATTCGTAAAATTATATATATTCATGATGTTTCTCTGAACGGATATATATAGCCGGGAAAAGTGTAGAAGTCGTATACATGAACTATGAAAAATCGAATAGTCCCGGCATCTGTATAACAATCCCGGAAGTAATATTCCATCTCGATTCAAGATGGCGAACGCACAGTCGTTGCGTACGTATCAGATTATAACCATTGAAAATGTTCAATCATTAATTAATACGATTTAATACCGCGATATAAATATCAAAGCGTAACTGTGTTGAGATATTAAAATTAATTCGGCATGATAAACTGTGAATGAAGTGTTAATAAATTGCGAGAATTCGGCCGAACCGCACATTAGACAATCCAACAGAGTTTCCTCGGCAGAAATGGATGAACTCAAAGAACAGGGCTGGTGAGTTCGATTTTTTTCCTTCAAACTGCGAAACAGCGCCTTGATCAACATCTGTACGAAAATTGTAATTTTCTACGCGAAAAATGGTAACGAAATAATAGGAATAATCGATCTACGATTTTTTTTTTTTTAGGTACCTGTCAAACGAGGGTTACGACCTCGTCAGCGACGCCAGGGACGTTCAGAAGATAATAAAAAAAGCTTTAGACGTGAGTATATCGATAATATCGACAAAAGACTCGGGGAAATATAATTCGTTCAAATTTTAGTTAGATCTGAAGGAGATCGGAAGCGGACAGGGAGACTTGACTCAGGGAAATGTTGTCTGGCAGATACAAAAAATACGCAACGTTGCTGCGCCCAAAGGAAACGAAGAGTCTAGATCGACCCCTCGCATGCTTAAATTATCGTTAACCGACGGACAGAATAATTTTCAGGCCATAGAAATCGAGCCTATATCTTCGTTGAGGTGATTACAACGAAACCTAGTCACAATCCACCTAGAATTCATCCCTGATTATTTATTTTCAGCATTAACACGCCGCCTGGTACAAAACTATTGATGAGAAAAGGAGTCTTGCCGATATCGCACGGTATTATATTACTGAAGCCGTCGCACATCGCTTCTGTACTCGGAGGAAGAGTAGCAGCCCTTGTTGAAAAATGGGAAATGAACAAAGTGAGGGAATCATTTGAATAGCGAAAACAAAAACTTGTTCTCATTGTTATATTTTTTTCCAGAAATTGGCGCAGCATACGAGAGTGAGACCTGCCGAGGAGGGTGGACCGCCTCCGTGGATTCCATTTGGTAAGAAGATAATAAAAGTCAGCGAGCAAGACAAGAATTTCAAGGCTCTGGCGGACAAGGAAAGAGCCTCTAAGGAAAACGCCGAGTTCGAGGCGCAGAGGAAGGACGCTATCGCAGAGGCGGCTAAACAAGGGAGCAAAAAAGTATTCGGAGGTGGAAACAAACAGGTGAATTTTATCTACTCGATAATCGTTCAACATCGATCTTATCTTCGTTCGTTCTTCTAGCTTTTGGATCACAGCGTGCAGAGGATCGTTGATCAAGGATTTTCGATAGAACAGGCTGAATACGCGCTCAGACTCAGCCGAAACAACGTAGAGAGGGCTTTGAAGAGTCTTCAAAGGAGCGACAACAGATACAGCAGAGAGACGGGGTACTTTTTCAGCTTGTTGGCAGTCTAATCGGTTTTGTTAATGAATTTGTCTGCTGCTGTTTTTCTCAGGGATCCTAGCAGCGCCAGGGAAGTCAGAGAACCTAAGGGTAAAAGATTCGAGAAGAAGGTGGAAGACGGCAAGCCCAGTAGCGGCAGAGTCTCTCTGTTTGATTTCCTCGAAGACAAACTTCCTGCGCAAACTGATTTACCCGAAGAAATCAAACCGCAGGGAACAAACGATTTTTACAACAACAGAAACACGGATAGATTTGAGTCTAGAAGTGCTGATCAAGCCGGAAGGGGCGGGAGGTGAGAATTAATTGAATCTTCGACGCAATTATGGAATGAATTTTGTAATCGATATAAATGAAACCGTTTTCTTTATGAAAGGAAGTGTATTATTAAAAAAAAAACAGTTCACACTTTCGTTCAACGATGCCAAAACGTTTTTGGACCAGTTTGAGAGTCAGATAATATTTTTTTAATAGCCTGACTCATATTTTAGAGCATTATTATTGTCAATGAATTGCGAAATGAATTTTTCTTTGTCGATTTTACACGTTTTTAAATTAAACACGATTTCAGAAATCAAAGAGGAGGACGTCCTTTCCAGCCTGCGCCGAGGCATTTGGACGATGGAAAATCCACCAAATCGAAACCACAGAGTAAACCGAATTATCCTGCGGTTCAATATCCGCAGTATAATGCCCCGAACGCTTCTAATAATCAGAGAAAACCACCGAGGTTTCAAAAGAATCAAGATAATCCGAACGGTTCCTACCAGCCGGAAAATAACTACAGCGCCCCTGGCTTCAACAAGAATCCTCATTACAGTGACAATAAAAATGGCTTTTCTCAGCCTCGTTTGGAAAGCGGTAGCGAGAATAATGGGTTCAACAGGAATCGACACGAGCCGCACCAAGGGAATACATACAACAATAATAAATTCCAGAATCAGTATCAATCGGAGCAGCCTAAAGGCAGAGAGAAGCATGATTTTAACGCTCACAATCGGACAGAGTCGAGTTATCAGAGCCATAGGAATAATGCAGACAGTTATCAGCACAATGCTAACGCGAATCAGGGAGAACAGAATCAGAGAAACCGTCAGAATAGAAATCCGGCTAACGGGAGATTCAATAGCAAAGAAACTGCTAACTTCAACGAACAGAAAGCTGCAGCTAATACCATCAATCAATTAGTTCCGCACCAGACTGAGGAAACTTGGGTCTGGCAAATCGGAGACAAGTGTATGGCTAAATATTGGGAAGACAACAGGGTAAGGATCGTAAAAAAAATGCTATGTAATTTTTATCGATGAGAAGGAAGAAGATTATTTGGATTCTCTCATTTTTCACGACAGTATTACAACGCCGAGGTGACCGCAGTCTCTCAAAGGACCTGTGTCGTGCTTTTCAAGGACTTTCACAACTTTGAGGAAGTTCTTCAAGCCGATTGCATACCGATATCGGTCGAGGTATTCTCATTTTTATGTCCAGCATTGAAGTATTGTTATGAATAATTTTTTTGTATGCAGGATGGACCCGTCTTTCAAGAAAGTAGCAGAGAAGCGAGGCACCAAGATCAACGTGGTGATAATCGACAACAACATCAACAACGCAATAATAATGGGAATAATCAGGGAAATCATATTACCAGTGAGTAATAACCGATTGCCTAATTAAGAACGCTGTTTTCGTTCCTTAAATTTTTTATAAAGCCCAATAATTGTGTAATTTCTGATTATTAGGAATGGAATTTCGAAGAGGTGGAGGAGGAAATGGAACCGGAACCAGAGGAGGCTACAACAAACGATCTCAACATCGAAGTACTAGACCGATATACCAGCCACCTGGTCAGCGTAATTATTCTCCGTCTAGGGGACAAAAAGCGGCGAATACCGCGTCTTAACAAAGCTTTGTTAGAATCGATTGAGACATTAATAACCAATTAACAAGTATATATATGATATTAATTGAAGAAAAAAGAAAAATAAACTTCTAGAAGAATAAAAAGAGATTAAATAAAATACAAGATAATTCTCAAATGCTGTCACTCATCGTTAACCAAAGACTGACCTCGCAAGCAGCTAGATCTCTCAAGGAGTAGAAGAAAAGAAATAACCGCATGGATTGAAAGTTTATTAATATTTAATAATGTGTAATATTTCTCGTTTCCCTGAGGTTTTTGAATTTGATTGATTTTTAATTGTAATTAACGCCGGCGAGTCGCTTATTATTAATACCTCTCAATTGATCATCAGTCTAATATATTGATAATATAAATAATAATAATTAATAATAGGAAAGATCGTGAACCGGTGATAAACTTATAATAGAGAATAGAAATCAAGATTATTAATTTATTTATTATAAATTGATCATGGCTTCAGATAAAAATGTGTAATAATTTCAATAGCAACAAGTACCACGAACTAACTTTTTTCATTATACAATACTTCATCTTCTTCCCTCATTTTTTCATTAACCATAATTTATAATTTATTATTAAAAAAATAAAATAATGAAACTACGATCCTATACCTCGTCTGTATCTTCAATTACCTTCCATCCACAGGAATAACAGTAAAATGAAAAATTTGTAGCATACATCGATTTAAAGCATTTGAATTTCGTTTTGAATATGGCGCGCAAATAGTTACCGTTTGCCGATAAAAGGATATCAATGTGTTCTTCTTTACCGACGGAGCACCTGCTGCTACGACGATTTCGGAATTTCTGATCAAATTACAAATGGCGGGTACCTGTGATTGTTTACGTGTGAAGAAAAATGTATAAAATTAATTTCCCCTTATAAAAATGAGCGGATTAACGTTGAGATTGTTTTAATCACGAAGAATAAAATTCTACCGATCATTTAAAGAAGCATACCTACGTGATACATGATACAGCGGTATGCCGCCGCTGTCTGGAGGATTCGGCGAACAAATTGAGGTTAGAATTTCAAATTATAGCTTCTCCCCAACGCGACACGGTCGCTGTCAGTCAAACTAAATCTCATATTTCATCTTATTTCGACACAGGACTACGAGGTCCTCAACGTACTTGGAAAAGGCGGTTTTGCCAGTGTCTACAGGGCAAAATGTCTACGAAGCGGAATGGAAGTCGCAATAAAAATGGTGAGCTTATTTTCTCGGTTGATAAAATGCTCCGAATTTTTTTCTTCGTCTGTACGATGGATCTTTCTGGGGACAAACGAAATTAAAAATTGAAACTACACTTCGAGGATTATCGCAGAATTTTTGTTTTTCGATTTTCAAAATCCACGAACACTTGACTAAATTCTTACCGTCGCAGATCGACAAGAAGCTGATGCAGGCTGCCAACATGGTCGGAAGGGTCCGCCAAGAGGTCGCTATACATTCCAGACTGAAACATCCAGCTGTACTAGAATTATACACCTTCTTCGAAGACGCTAATTACGTCTATTTGGTACTGGAGCTCTGCCACAATGGAGAGCTGCAGCGATTTCTCAAATCGCAGCGCTCTCGCGCCCTTCCCGAAGAACACGGTTTGTCCACTGTGATCGATAGCTCGATATTTCTATAAAACTTCCGTTCCAATCGTTGATTACAATTGTTAATTACTCTTACAGCTGCTCGGATAATGGGGCAGGTAGTCCAAGGCCTTCTTTACCTTCACTCGCACCAGATTCTACACAGAGATATGTCCCTGTCTAATCTACTTTTGAGCAGAGATATGCAAGTGGTAATATATCTGATTGAACAGTCCTTGATTTATGCCGGATATCTGCCTAAAATGTTTAGCGCAGGGCGTTTACAACATTTTGAAACTTAGAAATGCTCATATGCTCAGGAAATCTTGGGTCTATTGAAGAATTCAGGAGTAATCTTGTTAATTTCAAATTCCATACATCCATCGATGTAAAGAAGAAATAGTAAAATATTGAAAGATTACCTGGAAAATTCTGGAATTATGAGAGGACTTTAGATTAAGATTGGATTCAGCTTAATCTCGATGATTTTTGTATCAGAAAATAGCAGACTTTGGACTAGCGACGCAGCTGACACGACCTGACGAGAAGCATCTGACTATGTGTGGAACGCCCAACTACATATCTCCGGAGGTAAAAAGAATTTCGTCGAGAATATGATGCTGAAATTTTGGGAATACTTGAATATTGTTCATGATTTTTGAGTAAGCGAATGTACATTTTATCATAGGTTGCCACGAGATCTTCGCACGGTTTGGAAGCTGACGTATGGGGTCTTGGCTGCATGCTTTACACGCTGTTGGTAGGAAAGCCGCCCTTCGATACAGACGCTGTGAAGAGTACTCTGACCCGTGTCGTGATGGCCGATTACGTTTTTCCATCGAATTTATCCGAGAATGCCAAAGACCTGATAAATCGTTTGTTGAAAAAGAATCCCAGGGACAGAATACGCCTCAGGGATATACTCAAGCATCCTTTTCTTGCTCTCAGGGATAAAAATCATTTCAGCAAGGTATATGCGTGCTGAAACAAGCTATTCATCCTTCCATCTAATACCATTCATATTTTACGAGGATTGATCGTTTGATACAGGATAAGGGAGGCATGCCCAGAGGATTGTCCGGAGTTGAAGGTGGCGATTCTGGAGTAGGGAGAACGATGTCTTCCTGCAGTCATCCCCGGTTGCGTTCCAGATCTGAAGAAAGACCGAATTTTCCTAGTAGTTTGGGACCGTGTCCCACTCCTACTCCCACTGCCAAAAGCGAGCCTTATTACGATTACACCACGGATATACAGCCTTCCTACAGAGCAGAGCCTAACAACTATTCGCAGAATAGTAATTCCGTGTTGATCGGGATCCCACAACCTCCGCAGAGTAGATTATTCTCAATGTCCGAGCAGCAGAGTAACTACGAGGGACAGTGGGCCGAGGATAATCAGAGGATTGACAAACAGCAGAGGAAAAATAAGGAGAAGAAACAGAACGAGGGAGAAGACGAAGGCAGTAACAAACTCTCAGTGCCGCCGTTGAATTCGATTAGACTGCAAGCTACTAGACACAGGACTAAAAATGCTGTCCTTACGATACTCGATAATGGCGAAGTTTGCATTGAATTCATAAAACGGAGAAACGGCAGGGTGTGTATTTCAGGAAAATAATCTATTTCGTTTTTTATATCCTTATTCTCTATTAATTTTTGACGTTTTATGCCGAAGGAAAAGGTCAGCGAGGTATGCCGCATATCGGGAGACGGCTTGAGAATCGTTCTCTATAAAGCAAGCGAAGGAACTGCCGTTGGCAACGAACCACCGCCTTTACCATCACGAGGAGCGGACAGTATCCACTCGTACGAAAGCCTACCTCAACGACATCACAGAAAATACGTTTATGCAGCTCGATTTGTTCGGCTGGTCAGAGCCAAAACACCGAAACTGACCCTGTATACGCCAAGGGCAAAGTGTTTATTCATGGAAAATGGACCCCATCCGGACTTTGAACTTCATTTTTACAACGGGGCGAAGGTCGGGAGAAAAAATCGGTCGTACGACGCGATTCAAGTCTTTGAAAAATTCTCAAATAATGATGCAAATTCTGGTCAATTTTAATAGATAACTCGAATCGAAGGTGTGGTAAAAGTGACCGAAGAGGCTGGTGGACCTACGTATTCGGAAGACGATCTACCCTCGAGATTGGAAGAGCTTCATGAACATTATACGGAATGTTATCAACGTTGTTTGCTGTTAGAATCGACTTTGGCATCTCTCGAGACAGCCACGGGTCACTCATGTTTTCCAGCTATAATTGGACGGAGGCCAGCGGCAGCCTCAAACGACGTACTCTGTTTAAGGGGAAAAGAAAATATTTCACAAGCTACAACGAGCCCACCAATCGTAATTATTTCATCAGTGAATTAGAACAGTTTGTTCTTCAGTAATGAGAGCAATCATTGACTGATATTGTTATGAATTTCAGATGCCGTCATTCAATGCGAGCTGTTCAGTTGTTTCAACGGTAGCATCTCGTTCAAGAAGATCAAATTCGGTATGCGTTTCGACGAATATTAATAACAACAAGATAACTATCCCAGGAGTTGGTGTTGCCACCCAATTATCAACTGGGGATGTTCGAGTTGATTACGGAGACGGATCGACGCTTACTGTAAGGAAATAATAATCGTTTTTTTTTTTCATTCTAAACCGATGATATGAAAAAACGCAATTTAAATTTCTGAATTACAGGTGAGCCCACAGAGTATGGGAGGTGGACTGACGTATGAAAGTTGTAGCGGTAACGTAACAAAATATAATCAAAATTATCAGCAGAATTCAGAGGTGCCTACCGCGATTAGAGACAAATTGAGGCATCTACCCACAATAATCAAGCATTTGATGCAACCGAAACACAGAAATATACGCTGATGGTTGTCCACATTCATCTAATGCGATATTAAAATATGCAAATCCCGTATATTTTAATCAATTGTTTATTATTATTATTATTATTATTATTATTTAGACAATAATATTTAGATAGATTATATTAGTATACACAATTATGTAACATCTTATTATTAAGGAAATATATGTATTTTTATATAAATCTCTGACTTGAAATATTATGTTTATTATTACGAAAAGAGTTATCAATAAAAATTCATTACAAAGCTTGATAAAATGATTCATTCCTGCATACGACAGTCTTTTCCAATGGAACGAGCTGTGATCATGTAGGCTGTGGTTTATAGCGACCGGGAGCCCCGGGAGCATACACAAGTGGCGCTGCTTAGTGGCCAAATGTCTCCCCAACTGTTGATATTTTCCTTGAAACACAGAGTTTTCAACCAAAGAACTGCCTTTTCGGGGTGTGTGATAGGAAAACTCATTCTTGTATCGTCGGTTGTTAAGATATCTACAAAAATACCGAAAAAACAGATATTCAAGCCACTGAAATGCTGCCACCGGCAGAACAATTCATTGCGATTGGTTCATGTTGTACTTCCGGTAGCGTATGATTGGCCGAACATTGGCGTCAACAGGGGGAATTCCCTGTGGCTGAGGACAGATATGACTTGTAGAAGCTGATTTGGCGCTACTGTCGATTCCAAATGCCACAATACGCGAAAAAGGAGGGAAATTTGAACTTCTATTGAATCAGTCATGAGAGATGAGTCGTCTTATGATCCCATATGATAGATTGACGTTTGTATATTACACAAATACCACATGTTCTATATATTCATACATGGATATGTATGTAGGTATAGAAAGAGTGTCAGAACCCGCACTGTCAGGAGTGCTGCAATGTAGATTCCCGCACTGCTTTTGCTCTGTAAGGAAATCAGCCATTTTCCGCACCCTTCACAGTGCGCGGGGTCCAACTTCCCATGCAGGTGTTACAAAATAGTATATTCTCTGGGTGCGCCAAACCAGTTCTGCCGTTCGAATATTCCGCGTGCAATAAATGAGGAGGATGTAACAATAATCTTCAAAATCGCGATCCATATATTCGGTCATTTTTTAGCACCCCTCACGAGGCTCTGTTATTCCGGTTGCATGATCGCAGGCGCCACTGACTAACAATCAAACGCTTCGGAATTTTTACAAAATTTCTCAGATTTTCAACCCACTTACCTTCGACAATACTTCGCAGGGAATCGAGGTGACACGAAAACCGGCCCGCATAACCTCCGGTGAAGTACATGAGCCACGAAGAAGTAGGAAATAAGGATCGCCCGATTCTTGAGGAGGTTATAGGAAATTAATCGAACTCGTTCGTCACCGAGAACGATGCCAACAGTATAATGTTACGAAAGAAAGTGATTGAAATGGATAATGAGAAAATACATTTTTGGCAAGATTCTGTCAGGACACGATATTATGCTCATGTTAAGACATAAGTTCTGCTATATTTGTTATAAAGGACGAACAGTTAGTGTGGTGGGGGTGCTTTACACAGGCTTAAAAATGAGCGATGTAATCAGGATAAAAATTATGTTCAATTCGATTACGAGTAGAAATAGTGATTGGTATTTTTTTTTTGGTTTTTCTTTTTTCAAACAAATAGGTATTATAAAAAAATACTATGTGACACTTTCGGGGAATTGAATCGTGCCAGAATGATTTATTTATTATTATCAGAGAAGAGAAAATTATTTATGTCAGCTATAGCGTATAGTGAGATTGATTTTGCGTTTCTTTTATGTCGATTTGAGATATCAACGAAAGTATCACCTTATGAGGGTACTGTTTTTTTTTTTTTTTAATAACTAATCAGATTTTCTGGGAAAGAATACTTTGTTTCTTTTGTACGTTGTTGTGCTCGCGTTGAAAGAGATTAAACTTTTTTCAAAAATCAATACACCTTTCCTTGATTAATGATTTCGTTGTATCGCAATGTAATATGTATGCTATAAATATGTTTAATCAATGAGTAGAAACAATTATTTTTCCTTTGTGAACATTGTTTGTTTTTCTTCTTCTTCTTCTTCTTCTTCGTACCAAATCCACTTTTATACATGTCTCTATAGAAACAATAAAACGTCTAAGGACATCAATGACAAATTCGATTTATAAGTCTATAATAATCAATTACCATAGATGTAATGTAGTAGCTCCTCAATTTTACCTCGAAATGGTCAGCTTGTTATAATCGATGAAACTCTTTCCAATTAACAGAGTTCATCGCTGTAATGATATAAGATATTTCAACCGAATTATAAATAAACTCGAACGATATTAACTCCGATCGATCTATATCCGACAACGTTCTATACATCTATTGTGTAATCGATTTCAAATTCCTCGGGCAGTATAGAATAGTCTTATTATTCTTTGGTTGAGTGAAATTCTTATCTCGATGGACAGCTGTGGCAGATAGACACGTGTTATAAACAAATTAATTAATCCGATCGAATTTTGTTTATATTTTTATATTTGGCACGCGGCTACGAGGCGCTCTTTCAAATATACCTACGTATGCGCGTGGCATGACAAAATCGTAGAAAAAATTTCGCTTGACCGTTTCGTTAGAGAACTGTTGAGCTATAAATGGTTGTTATCTTTTCTATATGTTTATTACCATTGCTACGTTTATGTTTATTATTCCCTAATATTAATAATCTTTATTTCGTGTAATATTTAATAAATCTTGTATATGTATAGTTAATCTATTGCACTTTACATCCGTATTCGAAATACGTGACAGTGATTTCATGTTAACTATTATTATTTTGTTCTTGTTCTTTTGTTTGAAAATAGGTTATTATTCTCATTTTCTTTTTTGAGGGCGAGTGTTAAAAGTTACAGACAATAATTAATTACTATCTATTTATTTAAAATTTTTTCAATAATATGAATGTCTCTTTTTTTTTACTTCTTCTTTTTTTTGTCATTTTCTGGTTTTTTTTTGCGTTTTTTGAATCTTTTTTTATGAAACATTTAGTATTTTACAAATAGGAAACGATCAGACACTGAGCTTTTATCAATTCGTAGAGTCCAGGCTCTTTGTGAAAATTTAGGACGCAATAAAATTCGAGGTTCAGAAAAATGTATCAGTAATCACTTGACATTTTTTCTCTTAAAACGGACGTGGATATAATTTCATTGATCGGACAATAAAGTGTGTGTAAACATTTTTAAAATGCGGGTTCAAATATTAACAAAAAGCCTGTGCACCGCTTAGGTTTTTGTAATCACTCCGAAGATCCACTTTTGTAAAATACATCAACCATCCATCCTCCAAGTTCTACGTAGTTTTAATGATTTTTTTTTGTTTTTTTTTTCAATTTATACAATAAAATATCACAGTTCTGTTCGTACCATCGCCATGCAATATTGTGCTTACATCGCATTGTCTATAAATAATAATCCTTGCTCTCTTTCTCTTGCTCTCTCTCGCATTCTCTCTTTCTTTATTCTTTCGTTTTTTTATTTTCTACATCTCGCGTTTCTTTTACTGTTAATTTTTATCAATAGTATAATAATAGTATTTTTATTTATTTATTTTTTGTTTGTTCATTAAATCTATTTAAACATTTAAAATGACTTTGGAAACATAGAGTTTCATGAAAACCTTCGTTTAATATCATACAATCCGTAAGCGATTAAAAACGTTAAATATTGTAACCGGTAGAAACATTTTCCAACTATAGTCGTAATTAGTCTAGTTCCCAAATAGTAGATAGATATATACTTGAGTATTGCTAACATTTTGTAAAATTCGTATAATTGCGGAAAACGATTTCAAACAAATACATTAAATTAAACACCAAACAAATCATCAAAAAACACATTAATACGAATTATTAAGAATCAATAATAATTGTAACACTTTAAAATTATTCGATATAATTGATTCAATTTCATGCGAAGGTACTGAATTTTTTTATTTTTTTTTTCAATTCAAATTAACAACCGCGCGAAAGAAGATTCTTTTTTGACCGAACGAGCAGAAGAAAACTGTTCACTTCCTGCATCGCTGTTAGATGGCGATCAACACACCTTACAGTGACGTGAGGCGGGTTGCTTGCCTTCAGGCGCAACTGCATTTTTTTTCCAAAAATTTATATCTACACACGTGAAGGAAATGCTTAGGTAACAATTTCTGTTATATTTGATGAAAAAAATTGTATTTACAAAGAAAGAAATAATAATTGATCGATTGATCAACAAGCAAACTAAATATGTTTGGACGGTTTATCTGAACGTCTGGAACTCGCGTTACTTGGTAATAGTATTTTGTAGTTGAACAATTATTAATAATCGTTTTTTATCGGATCTGAAAAACAGTTAGATGCTCGGAAAACTAGAATTCTAAAAATCTGCGTGCCTCTACTTAATGGTACTCACACAAAAATTGACAAGAAAAAAAAAATAGATAACGAATAACAAAATTTTTTGAATAATAAAATTCATAACTAATTATAATTTTGGATGCCAATCAGCCGTAGAGATACAGGATATACGCACTACATCTTATAGGCAACAGCAAAGTTCTTACGAAAGCGTAGAAATAATTTGAAATACAAAAAAAATAAATTAAAATTAAAAACGCAAAACAGATTCAAAGCTACTTGAAGAACTGAGAGGGTAAAAGGGTTGGAATTTCATTTTAACATAATAGTTTATTAAACGAAATAATAATAATAATTATAATAATAATAATAATAATAATAATAATAATAATAATAATAATAATAATAAT